>MU225905.1:594783-606655 GCA_018584345.1 Thuja plicata | reverse complement strand
CCATATTTAGCCAGTATTTGACAAGGACCTATTCTTCTCATTTGTAGCTTACTTGGCACTCCTTTCTAAATTCTAGCCTTGTTTAGATGGACTATGACCCAATCTCCCACCTCAAACTATATTAATAATTAGTAGTTAAAAAATAAATAAATAATAAATAAATTATCCATATGCAGTACGAATTATGTAGTTAAAAAATAAATAAATATAGAAATGGGAAAAATGTCTTTACAATGTTTTCATGTGTTTGGAAAGTTTTTCTTCTTATTTTGTATATCTATGCGTGGTTATGGTTAAAGTTGTGGCTTTTAAAATTTTGGTTAGGGTTAAGATAACGGTTTAGGTTTATGTCATTATTAGGGTTAGGGTTGTGTATACAGTTTTGATTATGATATTGTATGCAAAAAAAATACACCTACTTCTTTTCCCTAATTGACCTTCAATATCCCTTTGGTGTACTTATTTCACCCTAAGGTGTGATTGCTAGTTTTAAATAGGATCTACAACTCTAGATTCCACACCTAATATTGCCAATGCATCTACACATGTGATTCTAAACCAACCAATTAAACTAGCACAGATATTGTCTCTTTAAATGCTGCCTCAATGAAATATTACTAACAAACTTGTATATCTATCACCGAGGATAACTCTTTATATAAGGATCACAACCTCAAAGAATAAACATTTAAGATAGAACTTATTTTTCATGCATAAATCGAGTCCGCTAAACTAAAGTTCTAAATATAGAACTCATCGCTTGATTTACATAGTTTAATTTAAGACATATAAATTGGAAAAAACTCAAGCTAGAGCTTTGTTTTGTGTACTTAGAATGCAGAATCCAATAACTTAAACTAGAGCTCCTTTGGCATGAGCTATGCATCACATATTAACGTTTCCAAAACACCCAATTCAAACCATCTGGGAAAGAGTTTAAACTATTTATCTTTAAGAGAAATTTATGAGGGAAATATGTTGGCGTGAAGGCAGTAAGTAGAGAACTCGCTACTATTTTCTTGCATAATCTTCTTTGTATTCTATCTTTTCTATTTAAATAAAATTCATTTAGTGGCTTAATTAAAAATAAATCGATCAATTTGTCTTGCGTGTTTGGGTGATAGGCATATGCTCTCCCCTTAATTGGGTGACCAAAAAGATGGACTCATATTTTACTTTCAAGTAGTGTGTTCCTAATTAGAGGTTTGCCTCCTGAGAAGCCTATAAGGTTGGGTCAGAGGAAACGAGCCAAGTGGAAACAACTAACTCCAAGTAATCCAACCCACTATAAAAAAAGATGCAATTGTGATACAAATAATAGTTGACAAAATTGATTGGGTATAACACTCCTCTAGTACCTTTAAGGTGCACCAAACCTTGGTTTTCAAGGCTGGCAGTCCTCTTGAAGGAGTTTATACACCGACATTTTGAATGAAATCCTTACTAGATACTTGTTAAAATAGAATCTTACCCGGATCACCTCAAAAAGTTGTTATACTCTTAGTGCAAGGAGGGGGAAGAATCTCTCCTAAATACACTCACCATATGCCCTCTTGATCTTATGTGTGAACTCCCAATTTGAGTACTTATTACAATAACTCCTACCAAGACTCCACTAGCTCTCATAAAGTCAAAAACATGGGCACTCTTTCAAGAGTGACATGTTGTGTGAGATGAAAGGGTACCAAGATGTGAGATGAGACATAAGAACTAAGCCTATTTGTCCTTAGCTAGCTTTTTTGAAATATTTTTTTGTGCAAAAACTAGTGAAAACTTGGACTTTCTTGAAAGTCTATGAACATACACTCGATGTTTAGAGACTTAGGGACAATTGTGTGACACTGTCTGCTACTATTTTATGACCAAAACACTAAATATATCCAATACAATAATCTAAAGATTATAAAATTAATTGCAAAATCCCTAAAAAATGTCAAAAATTCCCAAGTCAAAATCAATTCAGTGCATTACCCTCTATTTCAATGCATATAGACAATAATCCAGCACATACAACCCCTATTTTCATGCATATAAATCTCAGATCAATGTATATAACCTTCAAATCAACACATTTAAACCACATAGTAGCACACACATAGCTTGTTATAGCACATATACAGAATAGTCCAGGGCATATACCACTCAAAGTAGCACATATACCATTCAGAGTAGTGCATATGATTAACAAAGAAACACATCCATTCTAGCACGTTTAAAATAGTGAGCATTTCTCGTACACTTGCATAGATTTTAACATCAATTTTGGATACCCTTTTCAGAGCTTGTTAAGTTATGATTGACATAGAGACAGAAACAAAGCTGAAACATACCAAAATTGACAACTGACCCATTTCACCTTACATTTTATTAAGAAAATCAACACATAGTTGTTTAATTCCTCTAAATCAGTATTTTAACAAGGTTTAATATCAGGATACATTATCCTCAACCCCAAATCTTGACTTAAAATATTGATTTACATAGCCTAATCAATAGGAATGCATCTAAATTCCTATTTGTCTTTGTCAAACACATCAAAACTAACATTTGCAAAATTGTCACATTTGGATCATTTGCATGCCTATCCACACAAGAGCTCAAAAATTGAAATAAATACGAACACACCAAGCACAAGAAACCCCTAAAATACAAGAAACCATGGATGATAAAGAAAATCCTTTTTATAAACAATATTGAATGGAATAATAAAATCAAGAACTAATTGATGAAATGCTTAAAGAGGCTCAAAATTACCCCAAATTCCATAAGTTCATGAAAAAGGTCCTAGAATTTGATAAGGAAAGATAATTCCTTATGTTGGCTCATTAAGGTTCACATTACCTCACAAATTTGATGTATCTCAATTGAAAGAAAGAGAAGATGAAAAAATTCCCCTTGCAGCACTCACACATTAAATTCAAGATATACAAAGAGGTACTTCCACAAACAAATACACCTTGGAAGACATAGATCCCTATCCTTTTGACAAAAACTTGGACATGATCCCATTTCTCCCACATTGTGACATTCCTAAATTTATCGCAACCTTTTTTATTTAAAATGATAGAATACTTGTGAACTGTCCCGCCTCAAATGTATTTAAGAGTTGTTAAAATATTGTATTTGTCTAAAATTTTCCCAATAACATCCCTGGTAATGGGTTTTCCTTCAATCCAACTGCAAATCACCAGGGTTTATCCAAACAAGGGAATGAATATCTAGGGCTTCAAGGGGCTCCTAGAGATACATTATTTGTTGATGAGGATATGGGATCCCATGGCAAGCGTGAAGCAAAGAGATGTATACATTCTCAGAGGGATATTCGAGAGATTCATGGCATCCACAAGGGCAAGCCGGTTTATGATCCTCCAAGGGATAGGATAATTGTCACTCATGCATATATCTTGTGCATATATGTGCTCACTTTTATGAAGCCAAATGTATGTATATATGTACACACAACAGGTCTGATATTAATAATATACATACAAAGATGCCTAACATAGAACAATAGAAGAAAATCAAATGGTTTCTTATAACTGCAGATTTGCAAAATCAAATGGGTGTTGGAGATTTTAACTCACCTTGTGATGAACTAAATCATGGGTGACATATCCTTGAAAAGTAGCTAAGTGGTTGTGTTGGGTTATCCATAGCATTACTATACCTTCTCTATTCATTGTGGGTTGGTTATTTGTCAGTACGGGTTTAGCTTATGATGTATTCGGGAGCCCTCGGCCAAATGAGTATTTCACAGAAAGCTGAGAAGAGGTTCCATTAGTCACTAGTCATTTTGATTCATTAGAGAAACAAATTACCAGGAAAAATCAAGCTCATCATTAGGACCCTCTTCCGCTCGCATGCCACAGCTCAATCACAATGCCTAATACAGAACAATAGAAGAAAATCAAATGGTTTCTTACTATTGCGGATTTGCAAAATCAAATGGGTGTTGGAGATTTTTACTCACCTTGCAATGAACTAAATCATGGGCAACATATCCTTAGCAAGTAGCTGAGCATGGTTGTGTTACCGGGAAAAACCAAGCTCATCATTAGGGCCCTCTTCTGCTCGCATGCCACAGCTCGATCACAAATGAGCCTTTCTTTTTATTTTTTATTTTTTATAATCAAGAGAGTGTTGCAATTACGACAGTATCATCGCTACTATGATAGCATCAGGGGTACTTGGGAAAAAACACAAAAATCACACACAAATGGTAGCGCCATCGCTAAATTGGCATCAAAATTTGACCCCAAATGTTGTAGTGAAATTTTTCGCCGATTTGAAGATACTGAAGGTTTTGTTTTTGAATTTGTTTAAGAAATTTTATGAATTCATTTATAAATGCCTAAGAGGTTCCTAAAAATTCCAAAAGTATAGCTAACTAGTGTAGCAAGTTATAGCTTGATAGAGCACGTCACAATATTTCTAGTGCTTCAAATAGTTCATTAATCAAATAACCAGTTCAAAAGTTGTGGCCTCTAAAAGTTGGGTCTCCTAAAAAATAAAATGTAAAAATTTATTTAACACATAAATGAGTTGTAAAAGGGAGTTACATGTGTTGATATGTATTTTGACACATCATAGGGAATTTTAGGTTTGACATAAGATGAGCACCACTTTTTAGGTGGTATTTAGACTATGGTTTTTTAATACCATTTGATAGGTTCATGTATTGTATCTCCTATATATTAGGTTCATGAGATAAAGGTTCGATGCAAGATTCTGATAGCTATTGAGTTACCTTCAGAACTATGGCTGGTGATATTCCTGTGAGAAGCTTTATTTGAAATTATATTGTATTTTGTTGTGGAATTATGAAAATATATTGGGAAATTTTTGGAGTGTGGAGTTTTTCTCCCAAAAGGGTTTTCCCCATATAAATCATTTTCTTGTGATATGCATGTTATTTTTGTTTATTTCTGTCAAGTTTCAGAAACTTGATAGAAATAAACAATAGTTACCTATTAAGGCAATAGTTCCCAAGATTAGTGTAGGAAGTTGGTCCACTGCCTTAATTTCCTTACATATATCAATTGACTTGGAGTTGAGTGGGGGAATCTCTAGATCCCCATGGGGATGATATGCAATCACAATGTTGACATTTGGGATCCCTCTATTGCTAAGTTTACTAGTCTCAAACTCTAAGACAATATATTTAACTAGGGAGCTATTGTCAAAATCAATATACTTGGGTACTTTACCACCAAACTTATCAAAAATTCTTAGGTCATTGTGCTATAATATTTAATCTTACATTGGTTGTATTTATTTGTTTAGGATAAACCAAGGTATCCTACATTTATTTAATTAGGAGATTCCTATGGAATCCCTACATGTAGTTTGTCCTCTAGTCCAAGTGGGAGGACATGTCATTTCTTGTGATTCCTTTATTAAGGAAATTAGTTTATCCTCCTTAAAAGGATGTTGACACTTTCCACACACTTATTATGGATGTTGGCATTCATAGATTGGTGAGTTACTTAGTAACTCATCTCCTCATCTCTATTTAAAAGATGTTCCTCTCTCACTCTATGAATTCATTGTAAATGAGCTAATTTCTCTCTCTCCCTCTTTCTTAGGATTTGTCTCATTCATAATATCACAAGGGGTTTTTATTTTATTTTCCCCTTTCAAAACTTCTTGTCTCCTTGTTGGCTCTTTTGGTGTATGCTCCTAGTTTATGCATTTCTCATGGTAACATATTTCTCTTTTATTAGCTCTCTTGGATTATTTTTTATTTCCTTTCTCTTGATTATTTTCCTTTCATGGTATCAAAGCTTGGGTTACTAATCCTTGTTTAAGTGAAATCTGTTGAAGGTTACCAATATGTGGAGCTCACTTTTTTTTGGAAACATTTTTTAGGAGAGAGGCAGAAGCTCTTACTCTAACTCATTATGTTGAAGTTGTTTTTTGAATTTTTTTGGTTTGGATGGCTTGTCGTCAAACCCATTTTATCATATATCTGGTATTTGTGTACTAACCCTCTTTGGATGGCTTGCTGCCAGAGTGTTTACTGCATTTCTTGAAATTTTAAAAAAAAAACTCTTAACCTCGGTCGAGAAACCGCAAGGTTAAAGTTTTTTTTTTCTTGTCTCACATCTCGTTGCAGGTTTAAAAGTAATCAATATTTCATAATTTCAATCTGTAGCTTCTGTATTTGTGTTTCATTAATCTAAATTTGTTCCTTTGTAGGTTAATTTAAATCAAATGTAGTTTAATCTATGTTTTTATAAACTATATCACTATTTTTATTATAGATTTTTGTATTTCTTTCAGCTGCAAGATAATAATGTGTTTAATTTGTAGGCTACCTTAAATCAGATTGTATTTTTTTTATACCAACTTGCATTTAAATTTTTTCATTTTCTGGTTCTAACTAATTTGTGTGCTTATATTCTCTTTTTTTAAAAAAAAAACATATATCAATGTTGTATTGAAACTCTTATCATTGTATTGGAAATTTTTTCTTTGCTTTTGTCATGCTACTTTTTCGCCTCTTTCACATTCATTCATTATCCTCCTTCCGTCATTTTTTTTGACATGGTTCTCTTTCATACATCTATAAGTTCTTAATCACTTCTACCTTAGCTCTTTTGGCTCTTTTTGACATATATTTTTGCTTACATTTTTAGCTTTGACATTTGCCGCTCGAATCACCTATACATCAGCTCCAAACATAGGAGCATATAGTGCAACCACTACCTTTCCTATTCCACGCAACCTATTCCATACATTCCTTTTACCTTAGACTTTCTCTGGTTGTTTTCCTTACCATAGTCATGGAAATCATCTCTCCTTAATGTTGAGCATCTCTCTTATGCTTTGATTTCATTAGGTTTGAGCCAGAATATGCTGGGAAGGATAGTCTCTTGCAAACCTCTTTTTCTCAGTCAAACTATTTTTACTTGTCTCCTCCTTTCCTTATTCCCTCTGTTTCCTATTTCTTGCAATGACACATTGTTTTGTACACTTTTTTCAGTCTACAATGTGCTTTAGTTTGTATGTAGCTCTACCTCCTATCATTTCTCTGCTATGAGTCAGCTACTCATAAATTTGGGTGCGGGTTAAAAATAAATCTAGCTTTTTATCTATTCAATCTAATCTCTTTAATAATCTGATTTATATATATTCTCTCTGATTAATTATTGTAGGATTTTGTCAACAGAAACTTAATTTATCTCAAATAAAACTAAACCATGTGCTTTTCTTTCTAATATATTTATATATTTGTGATATTGTTCCATCTGTTAATCTCACTCTTTGTTGTTCTGAGTTATCCTTTTATCTGTATTCCCTTGGTTTGGGCTGTTTCTTTTCTTGCCATTTCACTTTATGTTTTGCCAGTAATTTATGCAAGACTTTGGCCTTTCATGTTTCTATTTTGAGAGCTCTTAATTAAGATGTTCTTTAGTTTTATGCTTTTCTTAGCCTCTGTTTATTTACTCTTGCTCAAAAACTTTTTTCTGTCAGTGTTTTTCCATTCTTTATCTGCACCAATCATTGCAATTCTTTAGCAATCATAATTGCTTCATTTGCACCATTTATCTCTAATTTTCTTGTTCTTTGTAACGCCTTACTTTCACCTCTTTTTTAGCATTGTTAGTTAGTTCCTGCCTACGAGCAGTAGAACTATAGGCAACAACTAGTATCTAACTAGTTAATAACAATTAACTTTTTAACAAATCAGATGCAAGATATTTTTCTATATTTCAAAAATATTTATATTAGTTAGAGTAAAGTTGCAATTTATTTAACAAAACATATATACAAAATTAATTTTATGTCATTTCATTGGCTAATGAACTTCTACCGATATGGATGCTTATTTCAGAAATTCAGTTGTTAAGCTAATGTTTACCTAGGCAATATTTTAGCAATGTTTTTAATCAAAGGCATAAATATCTCATTGTTTGGAATCACTAAAGCCCTCTCAAATTTATAGTAAACTATAAGCTGAGTTTTCAAAGATTAAAATAGTTTACGTCATACTTAAATGATAATTTTCTTAAAATTATTTTAAAAATAAAAAAATATCTATATTCTATTTTTTTAATATTTTAAATTAATATAATGTTTATTTTTTTGATTGGTAACATATTTTTTATTGATATCAGAAGAGGGATTACATCATATAGCTAATATTCACGGTTGGCTGCCGCATTACATACATATTTTTTCACTACCCCAGACCACCTATACCTATATGCTTTTCCTTACAAAAAGAGGCCTTAACGCCCACATAGGAGATAAAGATTTGCTATACAATCAACCATACAAAAAAAACATTAAAACATTACTATCTCAGCATCCTCCTGCTTCACCAGCCCTTCACCCTATTCTTTGAACCAGTTTGCCACCTCTTCCCTCGAGAAGTTGGGAATGGCATTATCATCCTTCACTGATCTGGGTACAGTGGGGCTTTCAACCCGTGAGCTTCCTCCTCTGCACTTGCCCTCCATTTTCAGTGCCTTCTTTCCATTTTGATGGTGTATTGGCTGCCCTGGTGCTGTAACACTCTTGCGTGGAGTTGATTTCATGAAGCTCCTACGCTCACTCTTCCACACCTTCTCTTGCATAAATGCAATGATTTTCTTCTAGCCCTTATCTTCCCTTGGTAAGTGAATGCCTTGTGGCTTTGAAGCTGACCAGATCACTAATGGCTGCACCAAATTGTCCCTGCCTCCAATGAGCTTCCATGGCTCAGGTCCCATCTCCAAACCTTTACCCAGCACCGCCCTATCAACAATGTCTTCAAAACCCAGCAGCCATTGAGATTCAACACACTCTGCCACCACGCAGCAAACCTCCTCCTTTGTCTCTCCTATCAATAATGTCAGTGGAATAAAAAGGGAGGCCACGTCTAGGTTGGAGCAGCGTCTCCAATAGGAATCCAGGTATTCCATTCCAAACATCTGTTGCAGACCTTCCATAAAATCACCATCATCAAACATGAAGATATCCCTCAGTCATCTTGGTGTTACCTTTCCTTCGTAGGCTTGCATTTGGCTATCAGAATCCAATGCAAAATTGGCTTCCATATCTTCACCGCACTCAATTTCGTAGGGCTTGCTCACATTCCCCTATTTTTTAATTAATCTTGCGAACAATCTGGAAGGCCTACTATTGATAGTGCCTATTAATGAGTGCAATAAATCACATGCACTGACATGATGTGAGTGCCATCAGGTTTAAGGTCGATTGATTCTCCTTGTACTTCCAATAAGGTGATATAAGTGGGGTTTTTTAATCCTCTTTATTCAAATTCAAGACTCCTCATCTCTTCATAAATTTCAAACTGGGGTCCCAAAGCTGCATTCGCTCCCTTGTTAGCCAACATATCGGCCACCTTGTTTTCTTCTTGGTATACATGGGTTACTTTGAAATCCTCAAAGTCTTGTAAAAAACATCTTATCTGCTTGATATATTTATCGAGGTGCCAAGCATCCATCTTTCCCTTAGATATTCCATTTATGATTATCTCTGAGTCACCTTCCAGATGTACTCTATGAATTTCCAATTTGATTCCTAAGGCTAAAGCCTCACTGGCCACTACACATTCAGCCACATTGTTTGTGTCATCTTTTAGAAATTTGGCCTTAAAGGCCAGAATGTTGCCTTGATGGTCTCTTGCAACACATCCACATCCAGAGATCCCAGGGTTTCCCCATGATGACATGTAACTGATTGAATGTTTGATAATGTTAAGTTGAAGATGATGCAAGATATTAAATCAGATAATGGTTTGTATTGTCATTGATGTCAACTTAATATCATATGTACTATCATGTACATAATGCCAAAGAATTCAGAGAATCAATAGAACGAAGATTATGCTTTTAGCAATGCATAAAAGTCAAGTATTCACTAAGTGACAGACAACACCAACGGAGTGCACACCATCGGTAAAGGCAAAAAAAAAGTCATAGTGATGCCCAATGAGCAGATGATAGTGTTGCCCGATGAAGCAAAATCATAGTGATACCCGACGAGTAAAATTCAAGGATGCCCGATGGACGGAGATCTCGAAGCTAACTAGAGTCACATCGACAGAACTGGCAGTTGTCACTGACAACTAACTACAGAGTTGACCGACAGAACAGAGAGTTCAGAAAATGACAAAATATCTAGCTGGCAGAGCTTAAAGATAGACTTAACTGGTTGTTTTATTTGTTTTATTTGACCAGAGTTAAATAATTTATTTAAAGAATATTTGTACAGTTGGCAACAAGATAACTACAAGATGAATCAGAAGTTAAAGTTGTAAATCAAATTGGCTGGATTGTTTTTCACGCCAAGAATCAAGAATTAAGGAATATCATGTCTATTTAAGAGACAAGCATAATTCATTTCCAAAAGCAATCACATACATGGGAAGGGGAGTGAATAGAAAGAGGATGTTGAAGAGAAACTGATGAAGGATAACTTCATACAGTGCTGATCAATCAAGTTGAAGGAGACCTAAAGAATTCTACAAACATCGACGAACAGTGAAGCATAGCATCACAGAGAAGAAAGTGTGGAGCACAAGGAATTGAATTGATACATTGATCAGAGAGGTATTGTACTTAAATAGATCTAAAAATTTGCAATTCAATTTGCATTAGAAACAGGTCATTGTGTTTCAGTTTAACCATTGAAGCATTAAGTCTCTTAATAGAGCAGGACTTAACCGTCTTCTATAATTGAGGTATATCCTAACAGATTGCAAAAAAGGTTGACTCATGAAAGTAGCATTGAAATTGCATAAAGCCTATTGACAGTCTAAGAAGAAGGTCGATTCAAGGATGGTAGCAAGATTTTCCTAAAGCCTATTGACAGTCTAAGAAGGAGGTTGATTCAAGGATGGTAGCAAAATAGATGCCAGATACTAAGTGACAAACTCTATGTATAAAATCCTCTAAAAAGGTCACACCTAACAGTATGTTTGTAACCTTTAACAGGGTTGGCTCCTAAAAGGGCTCACTTCAGAAGAGTGAAAATTTGAGGTACCGGTCCTAGTGGTTTTTTCCCTTAACAGGGTTTCCACGTTAAAATTTGTGTTATGTGTGTATGGTTTGTTACTTTACTATTTTAAATTTCACATATGCATTTCTGGATTGATTGGTATACTCTGCATATTTACTGAGTATTGGTAAATAGTTCTACTGCTTATTGGTTATCAAGGAGAATAAGGACAGACAAGGTAAACTGACAGACACTTAATTATCATAAGTATTTCATGGCATGCATCTTGTAGGGACTTAATAATCTGAGGTGTATTGATTGGTGGTTAAAGTTTAAAGGATAAATTTTTGAGGCCACTGATTCACNTCCCCCCCCCCCCCCCCCCTCTCAGTTATTACTAACACCCCGAGTAGCACCATCAAAGTTGATTTTCACCCATCCTTCCTCTGGTGTTTTCCAAACAACTATTTTTCTTTTCAGAGTTGGATTATCCATGTAGTCTTGTTGCCTCATATAAATATGTTGGTTGAGTATGATGATGTGCCTCTATCCTACTCTTGTTGATCTATACATCTTTGTTGATGAAATTTTTATGTGATAGTGGTAGCTACATGTGTGTTTGGGATTGGATTGATGCTTGTATGAGTTTTCAGTCCACTCTCTTAGTTGTCGTATTGGTGCTCATGATCAGTGTGTATCAGGTCAGCTCTACAAGTGTTAAGATCACAGTAAGGTTATGTGCACAATTTATTATGTCAGGGTGTAGGTTTGGGTTGGCGATTGTTCTCTTGATCTTTTTATTGATAAAGTTTGGTGGGTTTGGGACAGATTTTTATATCTTTATCTTCAATTCATATTGTAATGAGCAAGGATATGAAGTTTTCTTGGTTCTTTCCTCCTTGAACACTTGAATCAGTTTTTT
>MU225905.1:531928-580439 GCA_018584345.1 Thuja plicata | reverse complement strand
CAAAGGATTTATACAATGACTGTTAGGTCAACCTAGTTAAAGGATTTGAACTGATACAATGGTTAGAAAGTAATCAGTAGGTGTGATCTGATACATACAACTTACTTTGCAAATCCAGATCCAATTTTAGCTATAATGCTAATTTACTGAGTGACGTCCATTTTTATCTCAAACTTTAGATCTTCTTGGAAATCCATCAAGCAATCTCTCTGCTTCTCTACTCATCCTTCTCTACTAGGTTTTTCCAATCAGTCAATTAACCATGCAATACTTTTGCATTCAACTTCTCCTTACACTCGGATTCAATAATAATAACCACAGTAGGTTATATTATACCTCTTCATCTAGTTCAGATAAATATTTTACCGCTTAATCAAGATCATAGATCTTAGGTTAGGTCAGATCCAACAGATATTTCCATCATTACATTTAATTTACTTCTCCAATACAGTCATTAATTAAACATTGAATCCATGCATTAATAACAGTTTCCTATGCATTAAATGAGTGTGGAACAATCTTAATTAATAATGCATATGCCAATAAAATCAACTATATCAGCCATAGACCTCAAATCTCATCAATTAATAAAATATTGTTGCTCGGCTACCTCTGTCTCCCTCAGCATTTCACTGGTGCTCAACATCATCTTTTCTTTTCTCAGCATCACCTTCTACTTTTCTTGGCATCGACTTTGCTATGCTTGGCCTCAACCTTCCAGTGAACTGTCAATAAAAGATAAACAACATATCACTTTGCCAAAGTGCCAAATGATCAAGTACCCTGGTGTATACTCATAACTCAACCATTTCCTTGGTCTTCTTGTTATCCTATTCTTCAAATCTTCATCAATCAATAGATATGGTACTCAAACATAGAGCAATAGTCTCACCAGTTAAGGTTTGACATCAATGACAAAATAATAATTGTCTACATTGTAGCAATCTTTCCAACAATGTTAACCTATAAATACCTAAAAAGTTCAGGATTTTATTTACTAGTTATTACTTTCCAAATTTTTTTATATGATATTCATCTTTGGTTTTAGGTATGTTTGATAGGTAGTTTATTTTAATATATTATGCATTAACTTATATTTATATTTATCTATTTGGATTAGTATTTCTTATTAAGCACTAGTGAACCCAAGATTAACGTACCTAACTAATTTTCCATTTGCTCCTAGGTTTGCTAGATTATATGTTTTATTGTTTCCTTCTCGATATACATGTTTGATTTTGACCTCTTTGAAAGTATTAAGATATTCCAGGGATTTTTCAAGGATGGTGTTGATTTTCCAATTAGGGGTTTTTTGTATTTTGAGGGCGTTGATGATAATTTGGGAGTCCCCTTCGATTTATAAGTTTAGGATGCCTAATTTTTTGCAAAGGTTTAAGCCTTCGGTTGCAACTATCATTTATGTCATATTATTTGTTGAAGAGCCAAGAGGCTTACATAGTTCATAGTTTTTTTCTCTTTTTCTTGAATGGATGACACATCCAATGCCAGCAACCTTGGGATTACCTCTTTCTTCTCCACCAAAATTTAGCTTATACCACCCTGGTTTTGGTGGAGACCACTGGCATTGAGCTCTGGCTGCTTTACTCTTTGTTCCCCTGGGGCCAAATTGGGGTGGTACAATTAGGCCATTTCAATTTTTCTGCATGGATTTATCCCATAAGGAGAAGATTCCTTCTGTGTGTTGTGTATTTTTAAGCATGTTATTAAGGGTTTCTACAATGCTAATCTCAATTTTATCAAGAAGGACATTAGAGGACATCTCAGTATTTTTGAAAATTCTTTTGTTTCTTTCCTTCCATAGTTCCCAAGCTACTATGGAAGGTATTATTTTCCAGATGTCCTTATACATGTGGGATTTCATCCGTGTGGGCAAACATTTAATAAAGTCTATGAAATGTTCATTATGGGTTGAAGACCAATTTAGCTTTAATTGTATGTTACTCCAGCATGTTTGGGAATAAGGGTAGTAAAATAGGATGTGGTCAATAGTTTCTTTTTCATGTTGGCATAGTGGACATCTTGAGGGGCCCTCAAAATCAAGTTTTTTGAAGCATTCCACTTTAATAATATGTTCTTGGAGTGCCGCCCATAAAACATACCTAATTTTGGTGAACAAGCTTTATTCCAACATAGTTCTAAAGGTAGGTCATTTTTTAGCAAATGCAGGTTATTCAATATGAGGTTGTAACCATCCTTGACATTGTAGTTACCATTATTAGAACTAGCCCATATTAATTTTTCTGGTCTATTTTTAAGGATGAAATTTCTACTGTTAAGGATGTCCATGAGTGCTTTCTTTTGATCCTCATTCAGAGATGTTTGATCAAATGACTTCTAAGTCCATCATGAAGTAGTATTATGTTGATCTTTACTAGTCTAATGAGAGAGTTTGTCTCCCCATTCTTTGATAAGGGTTATTTTGATATTGGGGTCAAGATTTATTTTGTCAAGGGCTTTGTAACCCCCCCCAATGAGTCTTCCCAAAATAGGATATTATCACCATTGAAAAATATCCCATGCCAGCTTATTGTCTATTAATGGTTTGCATTCCATCATAAAATTCCATATTCGAGATCCTTTAACATGACTTTTAGTTCTGAAAATGTTAATTAGTTCTGCATCTTTGATGTATTTCTGGAGAAGAGTTTGGGCCCATTTCCTATCAGGATGTTTGTATAAGTTCCATACTAATTTAGCTCCTAAGGCTTTATTTTTCCATTGGAGATTTTTTATCCCTATTCCTCTATTCACTTTAGGTTTACATATATTATTCCATTTTATTAAAGTCATTTTTTTATTTTAGATGTACCTTTCCAAAAGAAGCTTCATAATTTTGAGTTTATCTTATTTTTAATACCATTCATGACTGGGAGGATAGACATATGATAATTGGGAATAGTAGAGAGGACAGATCTAATCAATGTTTCCCTACCATCATTGGAGATCCATCTACCTTTCCAAGTATCTATTTTTTGGTATAATTTGGAATATATGGGATCCCATATGTTATTATCTCTTATACCTTTATCTAAAAGGACGCCTAAATATTTACATGGGAAGTTACCTACTTTGAATCCCAAGGTCCTGCAGATCTTGGTTTGGAGGTTTGGGCAAGTATTTAGAAAGTATATTTTTGATTTATCTGGATTAACCATCTGACCTGAAGCCTTCTATATTTGGTAATAATTACTTTAAATTCCTTTGCTTCTTTTATGGCAGCCATTCCAGGTAGAATAGTGTCATCTGCAAACTGTTGATGAGTAATGTTAGAGATTGAATCTGTTAATCTCACACCAACAATTTTCCATTCTAAGTAATATTTTTTAATGTTCCTTCCAAGAGCATCATCCATAATGACAAAGAGGAAGGGGGATATTGGGTCTCCTTAACAAATACCTCTAGAAATATTAAAAAAACTTGTTGGGGATCCATTAATGAGGATGGATATTGTAGGCATGGAGATACAACTAAAGATTGTTGTAATCCAACCTTTGGAGATTATGAATGCCTCTAGGCATTTACATAGGAATCTCCAATCCACCTTATCATAATCTTTTTGGATATCTAGTTTTACAAGCATATTGGGTTCTTTGTTTACTTTAGTTGTGTGGATGATCTCTTGTGTGATGATTGTTCCCTCGTAAATATATTTGTTGGGAACAAACCTCATTTGCTCCTCAGCTATAATTTTGGGAAATAATAATTTTAGTCTATTTTCCATAGCTTTAGAGTATATCTTATAGATGGTGTTACAAAGCACAATTGGTCTATAATCTTTTGGATCTTTTGTATTACTTTTCTTCGGAATAAGCATCAAAAAGGTGTTATTTATTTCGCTGAGGATTGAACCAGAGTTTCTAGTGGCCTCTATGGCTTCCCATAATTTATTTCAAGAAATCCCCAACATTTTTGGAAGAAGAGGGTTTCATTTGAAAAAAGAGCATCTTTGATTTCTTCCAGGGTGAATTTGTGATTTAACCATTTGTTATTTTGTTTTGTGATTAATTTCGGTATAGCAGGAAGTAATTCTTGTTGGGCTTTAAGGTTGGAGGTTTCAAATTTGTTGAGGATATTTGTGTATTATTGGACAAATTCATTAGTTATTTCTATGTGTGCCTCAGTAAAAGTACCACTAGAGCTTTTTATTTTAGTGATCCTATTAAAACTTCTTCTATGCCTAGTATTATTATGAAAAAAAATTGTATTTTTGTCTCCCTCTGAAAGCCGGATCTCCCTAGATTTTTTCCTCCAATAGATTTCCTCTTTACTTAGGACTTCAGCTTGTTTAGAAAGTAATTCCTATTCTTTTAGATATCTCTCTTCATTCATTCCAAGTTTTATGACTTCCTCATTTACTTTGTTTATTTCTACCTCAACTGCATGTTTTTCTTCAAAAATGTTGTTAAAGTCTTCCTTGTTCCACTTTAGTATTTTTCTTTTTAAAGATTTAATTTTGGCCATAAAGGAAAATATTTTGGATCCTTTGAATTGATCCTCATTCCACTATTGTTCTAGTTTAGTCAGGAAATCTTTGTGGCTAAACCACATATTTTTGAATTTAAAGGGGTTGTGCTTTGGTTTGGCATCTTCCTGAATGTAAAGTCTGATCGGGAAATGATCTAAACTACCTGTGGGAAGTATTTCAGAGGTTAATGTTAAGTTAAAAGATCCCAACTCTCCCCTAAAGAAAAAATGATATAGTTTTTTTGCGATTTGGTTAAATCCTTGTCATCTATTATTCAAAGTAAAGGTTCCATTTGTACATCTGATATCTAAAAGATTAAAATATTTGACCCAAGAATTGAAATCCTTTTGAGATTGGTGAACATAGGATGAACCTCCAAATTTTTCTCTACAATCTAATATTGCATTGAAGTCCCCCCCCAACAATATGTGAGTCGGGGTTATTATTAATAAAATTTCCCACTAAATCCCGTAGTGATTTCTTATCATTGTTACTAGTAGGACCATATATATTGTTAATAATGAATCTAATCTTATTGTCTATACTTTTAATTGGTCCTGAGATCCAGTTAGAGTTAGCTTCAATTGGGTCAAAGTTGACCTTCCTGGGGTCCCATAGAATGGAAAGTCCTCCAAAAGAACCAATAGATGTTGTCCAATAAGATTTCCATATACCTAATTTGCTTTCTAATGATTTAGCCTCTTCTTTCCCTAATTTTGTTTCTTGAATAAGGATGATGGAAGAATCAAAAAATTTAAGATTACTTTTAAGTAATCTTTGATTTCTAGGGGCATTCAGTCCCCTAACATTCTACGAGGTGACTTTCATTTGGCCTTAGGAAGGAACTTCCCCTTTCCTGCTTCAAAGAGATTTGTGAGTTTTATCTGATTGTCTGCTTGGCCATCCCTAAATCTCAGCTCATTGGTTGACTTCCTACCTCCTTTTTTAGGTATATTGGTGATGATTGGGGTAACCAGCCCAGAAATTATGGTTGCAATCCCAAGTTCCTCTTCTAATTTATTGATCTTGGAGGCATCATGATTAGTCTCTGAGTCAGTTACAATCTCTCTGAGGATACTGTCTTTAAATCATGATAAATATTTTCTTTCCTCTATCCAGTGAATGTTGTTTAGACTGTCTGGGTCTCTATCAAGATTTTGAAAGATGTTTTCACCATATTCTTATAAGATTTATTCATCAAAAAATTAACAACCAATGAAGTTATGCAAGGTTTCCAGTTCCATCGATATTCTTATGTTTGGCTGAGTATCTAAACACAATATAGGGTTATTGTCTTCATCACGCATTTTAGTTCTTGTGGGGTTATTCTCTTGTATGACATCTTTGTTAAAACATTGTATATTGTCTCTTATATTTTATTCCTGCTGAACTATATTTGTTGTAGAGTTGCTAAATACTATAGGATTCATAGTATTACATATATTGGCATTGCTTGTATTAAGATTGCAGTTCTGCCTTCCATTATTAGCCTTATATTCCTCAAGAGCTTCAGATTCTTCTCCAATGGCTATCATTTTTGTTTCTAAATTTGTGATTTTTTTATCTCTTTCTATCTCATCTACTTCTTTTATAATTTTACCAAAACTTTTGTCCATAGAACCGACTGCTTTGAAGAAAGATTATTCTTCAAATGAGTTATCATGTATGTTGCTAAGTTCTATCTCTACAAATTCTTTTACTGCTTCTGCCTGATCTCTGACTAATAACAAGGAATTTCTATAATCTTCTAGGCAGATATCCTTGTCAGCATTATTAAAAGTATTTGTATTGAGAAAATCAAAACTAATATTTTGAAAGTTTGTTTGATTTTGAATATTGGTTTGGGATGTATCTTTACTCGATTTCTTTTGATTTTGTTTGATTTGTTTATTTTGTTTATCTATTTTGGGTGATGTAATGTTCTCTAGGGGTTTGTGAATTTCATTATTATCCTTTTCTTGATTTTTCCCATTGTTATGTGTTGAAGTGATAGCTTCATTGTAGTCATCTTTATAGTCCAATCTAGGGGAAGGCTCTGTAGAAGATGGACATTCAAGGGGATTGAGAGTAATATTATTGACTATATTATATTTTCCTACAATAAATCTACCCTTATCTAGATTTAAATTAATATCTATTTTTGATAGGATAGGGGTTACTGTGCCATATTGTTTTCTTATTGGAGGGGGTAAGCTGAACCTTGGTTTTATCTTGAAGTTGTCATTCTCAGTTAAAAGCATAATAGGTTTGAGCTTATTGATAGAGTTATCCAATTTATTGTAATTTCAACATCTAAACTATCAAAATAATTTATATCCAATTCTATAAATTTCTCAATTTTATTGGCAATACTGATAATAATGGAACTGTATAAATTCTACTGGTAAGTTAGGGAGGAGGATCCATTTGGTAACATCTAAATTATTAACACATGAAGGGTCAAATTTAGGGCACCAATCTATGAAAATAAAACCATGAGAATTAAAATCAGGGCAAATTCCTTGAAGAAACATTTCTTTTACTTCTAAATCTACGTAATCAATAAATAAAAATTCATTATGAAGAGTAGATATTCTTATCTTGTCCTCAAATTATGACAAAAAATAGCTCACAATTTTGGGATTAGAGACACTGGTGCCTAACCATTTTGTGAAGACACCATGCTTCTTGCAATAGGATTCCATTCCCTCCACAAAAATAGGGTCAATTTTCAAGGCGATTCTCTCTATATTTTGTGATTGGGGGAAGAAATTTGGTTATGATCATTGGATTATTCTTTCTGTGAAATGGTGGGAATACCATTATTAGGTTCAAAAGGGTAGGAGGGTTTATTTGGATATTTTTCATGTCCCATAGCACCCGCAAATCTACTATGAGGAGGAGAATATACAAAGGGCTTCCGTGGATTTGAATGGGGGGGAGATAAACCAATTTCTTTGGTTGTTTATTTTTTCTTACACTCTTAGGGTTAGGGGAATGCAAACTACTATTATGGATGTTGGTCTTAGGATCACAAACAAGGCAGCACTTTTGGGCATAAACTGGGTGAGGGATTGGTTTTCTATAGGTTTGCCCAAAATCTTTATATCTTCTATGAGGAGTGTAAAAATAGTATTTTCGTGAAGAACCAAAAGAAGAGGAAAACCAAAACCCTTATCATTAGGATTTAAGGTAGAAGGGATAACCATACCACTTTCATGGGAAAAGTGCCTGTGTGGTGGGGAATAAGGTGAAATCCTCACAGGCTGAAAGACGGCTGGGTCAGACATGAGGAGGGAAAATATGTTAGAAAGTGATAATGTTGGAGCAAAGGAATGTGTACTTGATTGAAAATTCCATGCTCTCCTCATGTTCTATGATCGAGTAGCAACTTTGATCCAACCTTCGTTGTTTCACGGGATAGAATCAGCCGAAGCAATTTGAGGCTACAAATTTGTGCAAGGACACATTTGTCCTCTATCCCTTCTTCCTCTACCCTTTGTAGACAAGGTGTCCTCAGAAAATAGTGTAGAGAATCTCCAGAAGGGAGGAGTCCTATGTGCCCTAGAAAATTGAAATGTCGCATACTTGGTCGCTTTAAAAAAAATTGAGCTGATTTTGAATGCTTTCGATAGTGAAAACTTTATGCGGAGACCTGTGAAATTTTGCTAAAGGCAGAGCCATCATTTTCCACACATATTGAATACTTATCTATATTTTTATTAAATTTATTATTAATTTTTTTATTAAAGTTTCATTAATTTATATTAAGAGAAATTTCCTTGTATTATTTCAAAAATAAAAAATTTCTTTTACATCTCATTTAAATAAGAGGGGGTGTTTTCTTTTCTTTGGTATTTTAAATTGTTGTAATCATGTCTACGTTAATTTTAACAATCAAGTTACATAAAAAAAAATTTCAAAATTCAATTTCAAATGGTTTGTATCAAGAAAACAAATGTTTTTCTAGATATTTTTTATGATTTTTTATCTAAAACTATTAAAATTTGTTTAAGTAAATCAAAAACATTTTATAATTTAAATTATTATTTTAAACAAAACGTATTTTCTTAGTTATATAAATATCATTTTATTCTTTCTTCAAAAATTGGAATCATTATTCAAGTGAAGGGGGTGATTTTATTTTATCTAACAAAACATTCATCCTTTTGAAATTATATCAATTTTATTTTAAAACGAGAGATTATTTCATTTTTTTCATAGGAAAAACAATTTTCAATCTCTTTTAAACAAGGGGTAATTAATTTAAATTGAGCAAGGGTGTATTTTCTTGCAATTATGTCAACCTTTTTTCATGAAATATGGTAATTGATCTAACTCTTGTTTTAAGGACCAAAAAGATATGTGTCATATGAATGATCCATTGCACCTAAAGTTATTGCTAATGCTAAGTTGTAGTTTGTTCAAGTATTGTGAGTTATCTAACGATATTGCCTTCATGAATATTATTATTGATTTTATTGATTAGCATGAATTGCTATCAATTTTAGTATGGTTTTATACTATTTATTTGTATGCACTTTGTTGCATTTTTTTTGTGAGTTGTGTGGGGTGCCCTATTTTCAAGGTTAACTATGGAAGACCCTATTGTCCTTAATTTTGCATTCACAAAATTGAGGCAACCCTATGGAAAAAAATTTGGGTTAAATTCTTCAAGATGAATCTTTGTTTGGTTTTCCTTGATTGTTTGTTGGGTGTTTGGTCTTGTTTTTGTTAGAAATAATGGAATGGTGTGTACTGAGAGGAGAGGGGTGAATCAGTACCCTTAAAATTTTTATCACTTAACCTTAATCCTTTTAGTAATCAATTGCGTGTATTACCAACCATTTATGCTTTTCTATCTTTATGCATGTAATATCAATTCATAAACTCAATTAGCATGTAAACATTCATAAAAACATTCATGAAATGTATTGACACATGACACAATATTTGGTAATGCAGAAAACCCCTGTTAGAAGATAAAAACTATGGTGGGGATGAAACCCACAAAACTTCACTATCTGCAAAATGGAAGAGGTTGGTTAAGGCTTATGATTTTGATCACTTTTGATGATCTTACCCTATTAGGAGTAACATGTAGAGACTTGTTAAGGTCTATTATGTTAAGAGATTTAGCAACACTGTTTAGTGTGCACTCGGTTAAGAGATTTACAAAGAATTGTTAAATCCACCTTTCTCAAGGATTTCTTCTATTTTCTACACTTGTTAGAATGTAGTCAAAAACATTCATTGACCTGAGTATATGCAATCTAGAATTGCTGATTACAGATCCAATAAATTTCACATGTATTATTATCACCTATAATGATTGATCAATACCTCTGCTCTTCTCGGTAGCCTTGGATCTTGTTCTTGATAACTAATTTCATCTTTGGTTGTTCTTCTGCATAAAAATCCATCTCTAATACATAGAAGTGTCTACGGCTATAATCATCATCACACCCATATGTTCTTATTGATTAAACATCTATTTATACAATGAGTTTCACGCATAACAATGATAACTCTATGATCAAAGGTTTACAACTTGACCTTGATCTCCTATTTTGCATTTTTCCAATCATTTAGACTGATTAAAACAATTACAATTACATTGATTGTCCCTCAAGAAATGGATTTAAAGATAATAAAAAAGATAAATATAAAATAGAAGTGTTTTATCTGACGTGGAAGTAAGATCCACATTTCTTAGGATTTATAACTATCTCTCAGTAGACTGGTGCTCGGGTTTCTTTGTAGTATGTTGGGTTCCTCTGTCAGGTTACTCTATCGGGTTCCTCTTGTAACATTTTTGGGTTGCATTGGTAAACTGTATCGTCGGGTTTCCTTGTGAACTTGTCTGTCTTGTTATTCTAAACCTGTCTTTTGGTGTTGGTGTTACCGACAATTTTAAAACTATTTTTCCTTTCATACTAATGGAAAAATATGTCTTTATTTTTTTGCTTAGGTTTATAGCCTTTGACATTCCGCTCGTTTTGAGCTATCTTAGGCCTTAATCGGAGTTGTCTAGCTCAAGTTATTAAGGTTTTTAGCATACTATATGTGGGGTTTTTCTGTCAAATTGCGTATCTTTGTAAAAATCTCTCAAAAGTGAGTTTTTTGTTGGTAAATGCACGAATTAAAAATGTCATTTATATGTAAAGTGGGTCTAGAACCCCACTTTTAAATTTCACATCATTCTGAAAAGTTTTACTTATAGTTTTTAATGGTTTAATATGTAATGGTGGACTTTTTAAGTCCTGTATATTATATTATTATTATTATTATTATTATTATTATAAGTTACATGTAAATATTATATTTTAAATGCAATTAAGTGGGGTTTTTATTTGATATTGTATATCATCAGAATGCAGAAGGTGTTTGAAACCCAACTAGCAATGCAATTTAAGTCCAAGTCATAAAGGGTGGGCTTTTTAAAGACAATTGCATATGTCGAGTTTTAAACATGTGTAACTTTATTGAAAAACTCCATTATTATATTAATGGTATTTTTTTTTAAATAATTACATTTTATTCAAAACATGTTTTTGGTCTTCTAAAACGCCAAGGTGGTGAATTTTAACCCAAATGCATATTCAAATACATATGCATTTCATTCTGAGAATCCCGTTTTTATATCTTTATGCATTAAGTATAAGTGGTGAATCTTAAGACAATTTCATATATGTTAAAGCCTCAAAAAAATAATGTATTATTCCTCAAAGGTTTTGAATACATATGCAAAGGGTTCTTAAATCCCGTCCAAGTGTATAGAGGCATAAGAGAATCATATTTCAAGGGATTTCATGGATGAAAACTGCAGTTTAAAACCTGTCATATTCCTTATATGCTATAAAATACATATGTAATGGTCTTCTTAAAATTCATCCATTATGAACAACAAATTTCAAAATGCCTTCACTTCATATATGCATTATGAGTTTTAAAACATGCCTAGGGCATCATATTTGTGAGGAAGGAATATATTTCTTGCATTTTGACTCAAGAAAACCATTCCCTAAGGTATGGTGTTAAATCTGCAACTTATAGGTGACATTTTTATGATTCATTGCATTCATTAAATGCATATTTTCATAAACACAAAATGCATTCTCAGTTAATGACGCCATTCTTCTCTCATTTTGCATATGGATTTCGAGTTACAGTTAGGGTGTTATTTCATTTTTGAAACATTCAAATTAGTTTCTATTTTAATGCATTTTGTGGTGCATGGAGGAGATTTGTTGAAGGATTTATCTTGAGCTATCCAAATGCATTAAAATAGTAAGTAAAACTAATGGGACTCTTTGCCTATTTAGTGGTAAATTGGAGGCTTCCTTTTGAATTTGAAATCTATTGGATTCAAGAGCCACATTGAGAGATTTGTCTCGAGGCATCTTCATCATCAAAGAGAGGTAATTTTCTTTTGTTTTATTTCATATTTAAGGCTTTTTTTTATTGTCTTCTTTTCATCTTATTTCTCTCACATTCTTCTAAGTTGCATATGCAAAGATGACATTTATCTTGTATATTCAATTGGGATTAAAACCCCGTTCTTTATGGTAAAGTTTTCCAAAAAACTAAGTCTTTCCTAATATGCATTATGGATTAGAAAACCCACCTCTTTCATAATTCTCATGCTTACATATCAGAAAAGAGTAACTCGTAAAGAGGCATAAAAATATCATTTATAAGTAAAAAGAAGTCAAGTTGTCTAATATGAAAAATAGTAAAAAAAGACCACCTTTTGACTTTCCCTCAATGTGCATATGCTTCCAAAAATCCCACCATACATATGGATTGTTCATTCATGAGAAAAAATGATTTCCCAATCTCCTTGTTTAAAATTCAAACTTGTTGTTCGAACATGTGCAGTGCTCCACAAAAACCTCATTTTTCATCTTTCTTCCAATCACTTGTAAGATGCATCAAGTTTGTTCTTCCCCTCAATAATACAAGTTCTTGTTGTAAGTTGAAGAAAGATCTTCTCATGTTCTTTCCAACATACAAGGATACAAAGTGAGAGAAACCATATGATGGAGCCAGACAAGGAGGTGAAAAGTGGTAAATAATGAGCACATGGAATACTTTCAAGACTCGAACAAAGAGACACAAAGATGCTTCTCAACAATCACCACTATGATACAGAAAAAACAAGGATGCAGGTTCATATTCTAGATCAAGATGCTTTCACCAAACCAGAACACATCAATCATCGAGTATCCAGTAGAACCATTAAGACCAAGAAAGGATGATGCAAATAGATGTCATGTCTTGTCTGACACTTAAAATGTTTTTGATTAAGGTAAAAATAGGTTTTGAAAGGAACCTGAAACCTTTTACAAGAGAGAATTAAAGATAAGCAATTATAGCCCTTACATGTTAGGATTAGGCTGAAAGCTAATCTCCCAAGATCACCTGCATGCAAACCTATCATGAGAAGAAGCAAGAAACAGACAGAAGAAGAGAAACAGCTATGGAGGCCAAAAAGCCAGAGACTGGAAAACCATGTTGAAAGAAATAAACTTCTATATTATCAACAACAGAATTACAAAATACAATCTCTAATATGAAATGCAAAGAAGTGAATCCTTATAAAAGGAATCACGAAACCCTAAAGGTGGAAACCCTAAAGAATTATAAAGCTGCCTAAGTGAAACTTAAGCAAAGAGTAGATAGACTAATAATTAAATGAATTAATTATTAGCTAAACTAAGACTACTCTAACACCCCCCCTTAAGTGTAACTTAGGGAGAAGCAAAATAGCTAAACTACTGCAGAAATCAGGAAAGATGGGTCCCGGCAACAAGGCCTGATCAGGTACCCAAAACAAGAAAGAAAACTAGATGAAGGAAACTAAGCCTTCAATCTAGGGAAAAGATGTCCCAGAGAAAAGAACAAGAATGAGCAAGAAGTATCTCCGAAGCAAGGAACTGTAAACTCTGTCAGAAGAAACTGCTGGAACCCCCACTGAAGTGCATGACCAGGTAGAGAAGACAATGTCTGAAGAGCTGATCAATTGAACCAGGAAGAAATAGATCCAATAGGTGAACCCCCCCATAATGCTGAACAGGGAGAGGTGACAGGAACACTGAAATGCAATGCCAAAAACATCTGCAGAAGAAGAACCAGGAACACCAACAGTGCAAAAAAAGTACACACATAGGATAAAGGGTGGTGTCATCGACACACAGCATGGGCTAATGTCGTGGAAGGTACACTCACTTGACAAAGGTGGATGCACCTAAAATAGCATAAGCATCATAACCCCCCATGACACTTTATAACAAAGTGTGAGTACAAAAACACATAAGGTGTACAAGATCCCAGATATACAGAAGTAGGCACTTTATCTCTGTGCATTTACAGAATAGAATGCAACAGAAGAAGCATACAATGCTTAGAAGTCAGAAAGAAGAGTGAGCCAGAAGATCAGAAGAAGAGATCCCAGGACCTGTAGACCCAAGCAATCCACCAGATTGCATAAACTGCCAAACTTAGAGGAGAGAAAACCTAGAGCAGAATCTGGAAAAAATACTGCTGCAACTAAAAATCTCACTGAACCAGCTTTCTGACGATATCTGGTTTGCCAAAAATGGAGTCCGGATGAGCCAAATATGACTCCCAGAAGGCAAAAACAAACATCGGACTTTGACAGCAAAAAACGCTGTCAAAATAGCAGACCCAAAAAACCAAATCACCATAGTCAGAAAGAGCTCGGAAAGAGATTTTTGACGATATAACAAAGTCCAAAAAAGGCCTTTGTATGCTCCAGATAGAGCGAAAATAGCAATGAGGGCCCAAAAATGCTCCAAAATGAAGAATTAAGCCCCTGGGGCTAAAAAAATTGAGCCCCCAGGCGCATGGCGCGCTCAGGGGGCAGGGCCGCAGCCCCTGGTCATTCATATGACCAACCCGCTTGTAGAAAAGCCCACAGGGGCTAGCCAAAAAGGTCGCCGGTGGCGGGTGGCGCAGGCTGGTGGTGGGGGCCAGAGCGGCGGTCGGCAAAGCGCTGGAGGGCGGCGGCATGGGGGCTGCTGGGTGGCGGAGCACTGTAGGGCGGCGGGGCCGCAGAGCGGCGGTTGGCAGAGCTGTGGAGGGTGGCCGGAGGCGGGGGGCCGCACTGTGGAGGGCAGGCGGAGTGCGGCAGCGGCGGGCGCCTGAGGAGAACCACCGGCGGAGCCCCTGCCAAGGTGGTGGCATGGTGGCGCGTTTCAAATAACACTACGCGCGCAATAAAAAACCAAAAAAACCATTAAAAATTGGTTTTTTTTATTTTTTTTTATTGTTTTGCCTCGGTTTCTGTGTCGTACGGCACAGGAACCAAAAAAATTTTGCCTCAGAGTCCAGTAGTCCAAAATGGACAAATTTTATGTCATTTCTAGGGTTTTGGGGTCCTCTGAGCTCAATGGAAATTTCCGTTTGAGCCCAAAGTGACCATAACCAAAGCCTGCCCCTGAAACACCACAAAAAACATAGAAAAACCTCTGAAACCCTCTGAGTCTGAATGCTTCAACAAAACATGAACAGTCAGCTGCAGAATGGCTCTGATACCATGTTAGGATTAGGATGAAAGCTAATCTCCCAAGATCACCTACATGCAAACCTGTCATGAGAAGAAGCAAGAAACAGACAGAAGAAGAGAAACAACTATGGAGGCCAAAAAGCCAGAGACTGGAAAACCATGTTGAAAGAAATAAACTTCTATATTATCAACAATAGAATTACAAAATATAATCTCTAATATGAAATGCAAAGAAGTGAATCCTTATAAAAGGAATCACAAAACCCTAAAGGTGGAAACCCTAAAGAATTATAAAGTTGCCTAAGTGAAACTTAAGCAAAGAGTAGATAGACTAATAATTAAATGAATTAATTATTAGCTAAACTAAGACTACTCTAACATTACAAACATGATATGCTTTCTATGAACAAAAGAGTAGGACCCAAGCAAACAACCCGGAACCCAAGGAAGCAAAAAACCAGTCAAACAAGCACAGATACCAGCAAAACTACTAGCAAAACACCAGCAAACCTTCCAGCGCAGCGCCTAGCATAATGCAACTTAATGCATTTTTCATAGGCTTCCTCAGCCTCTTTCTGCTTTTTTTCCATTAAGTCAATGGACTCCTTCAGCTTTACAATCTCCTTAGGGATCTCTGGAACTTTTATTTTGACTCCTCTACGAGTTCTAGTGCTCATGCCCATGCTCTCAATATCACCTTCCACCATGAAAGTAGTTCTTTCCAGCAGACTCATTTCCAGGTAGGTGTATAAAGCTTTGAGATTCTAGATAGAAACTTTTATCCCTTCATTACTGTGTTTTAGAATAATGTTTATCATATGCCCATTGTGACTGATTTGGGCTTTCATCTCATTGAAATTATCTTCAATAATTTCATTAACCTTATCAGTAAGGTCATCATCTTTATTTTTATTGTTTACCTTAATCTTCACCTCCTTCTCCATTTCCACCATTCTGGAATTTAGAGGCTCCATAGCTTCTTGCATGTCTTTCAGGTGCAGTTTCATCGTGTTCATTTCCTCCCCAATCCACTTCTCCATATTAGCCCATAGTCCTTTTTACACTTCAGGATTCTCTCATCGACCTAAAAAACCCACCATTTTGTAGTCTAAGTTAAGTTTTTTTTTTTCTTCTTCTTACCATCTATCCTCTGCATTCTACTCTCCTCTGTTTCTTTTTCCTTATTCTCCTCCTCTTTTTATTTTTCATCCTTTTCTTCTTCTTTCTCCCTATTTTCTTCTTCCTCATTCAACTTGAGGTTGTCCGCTTCCTTCTCCCTGTTCTCATCTTCCTCATTCAGATTGATGTCTTCCACGCTATGTTATCATCTGCATTATTGAAGTCCTCATCGTCTTCAACCTGATTCTTCTTAGAATTTCTAGAATCTACCTCATTTATCTCTGGCTCTTCCATTTTTTCCTCGTCCTGGGTCTTATCCTCGTCAATGCTTAGGTTATTAGGGCTGACCTCTGTCTCTTCCCTAATGATCTCCATTTTCTTAATATTTCTGTTAACCCTTTTCTTAGTTTTCACTTTCTTGATATCCCGGTTCAACTTCCTGAAATTCCCTTTTCCTTTGAGGGATGGGGTCCGAAACTTAATTTTTAACATAATCAGAAATAAGCAGAATAAAACCTTCATGTAGAACAGGATTCGAAGCTTTTTTCTTGTGTTCCAATATACTATTATTTAGAGAGCTGAGAAAATAATAGGGAAAGAGACAAGCTTCTAGTGCCTAAAATGATTTGCGAGGACAAAATGGAGGTTATTGATTTTAGAATACCTACCATCCAGAGTAAAGTATTCGATCATCACTATAAGGATTTTTTCCCAATGACTTTTTATCTTTTTTATGTCAACATAATCTCCCCTTCTTTTGGTCAAAAGGGCTTTCTCTTCTTCATTCTTCAGGAAGATTTTGAAGGCTTGGGTGCCCGTCCTCTTATCATCCCTGTAAAACTTCATACCATCCATAGGAATGCCTGTTATTTCAGAGATGAGGTTCAGGGTAAGAGGGATAGATTTACCCCACAAATTCACCCTCCCATTCTTCCATCCATCTATAAATTTCTTCATAATTTCCTTATCTGCTCCATGTAGGTGCTCCATAAAGTTTGTAACTCCTCCTTTCCTGAGTCTTTTCCAAACCTTTTTCTTTTTCTTCCATTTCGAGCAGTCCATCGGCTCCTCCCTCTTCAAACCACCCCCCATTGTAGTAGATTTTTGAACAAATAGGAAACAGTTTAGCAGAGAGTGGAGATTTATCTTTATTTGGTTTCACTTGCTATTTGTGACCCACAATCTGTGTGAGTAGACATTTTCAATCAAACCCACAAGCCTCGACTGACAATAAGTGACACATTTAAAATTAGCTGTCATAATCATTATTAATGCTTGTTTGTGGTAAGCCTTCATTTTGATTTACCTTATCATACTTGATGAGATGTGAAATCTCTAAACTTATATCCACCTCCCCATTCCATGATGTCATTGCTTCACAATTAACACCCACATTGGCTAAATTGTTCGCAACCCTATTTCCTTCCCTGTACACGTGGGAAATAAAGCTTTCTTCAAAAAGAAGCAAAGTAGATTTGATTTTGTCTATAATGTGATCTATAGTCCAGGACGCTTTTAATTTTCCTTTGATACAGTTAATGATGTTTGATGAGTCTCCCTCCAACCAAAATTTCAAAATTCCTTTTTCTTTAACCTGATTGACTATCATAAGAGCCACCATTGCTTCGGCTACACAGTTCGTTTGATTTCCAAGAGGAGCAGCAACTGCCCCTAGACAATTCCCAGCACTGTCTCTTAAGAAGCCACCACCTCCAGCTTTTCTCGGATTCCCCTTAGTAGCTCCATCAAATTTTCCTTTCACCCATCCATTAGGCAGAGCCAACCATCTTGTATTTTCCCTCTTATCTAAAGTCTTAGTCTCTTGATTTCTGGGGATCCCCCATTCAGAGCTTGATATTTCCTGAAGATTCAAAAGGTTATTACTTTGAGGAAATGATGCATTAAATTTTTCCAGCATACCTATGATTATATGGTTGGCCACAGTTGTAGGGGAAGATTTTTTTCTCCCTGAAGACCCTATTATTCCTCTCTTTCCATATCCTCCAAGAGAAGTGAGGTAGGAAGAGCTTCCACATCTCCTTATAGTCTTTACCCTTTCGAGGACACAACCATTGAGTTATCAGCTCCTGAGCACTATAAGGTTTGACCCAATCCACATTAAAATACCTAAACACTAAGTCCCAAACTTGATTAGAGAAGGGATAGTGTATCATCAACTGGTTACTGTTTTTAGCTTTAGAGAGGCAAAGGTAACATCTATTTGGCATGATGAAACCTCTTTTATGAGATTTTCCACTGTGAGGATTTTTTCCTATATCAGAAGCCAAAAAAACATGTTAATTTTAGGGATAAGGTTGGAGTTCCAAACCTAAGCACAGAGAGGCTGGGATCTGCTAGAGAGTAGAAGGGCCAAATTTGAAGCAACAGAGAATTTTCCATTAGGTTTCAGGCTCCAGATCAGGGAATCCAGAGCATTGGTAGGAAACCAAGAATTGAGTTGGGCATTGATTTGAGAGAGATTACCCTCAAAGGAACCAAGATCCACCCATTTTTCGTTAATCCAGTAGTCTTCCACCTTTTCTCCCACAATATCTTGGCAGTCAAGAATAGCAAGACTCCACTCTTCATTCTCTTTAAGGGCTTTATTTTCCAGCCATTTATCCTGCCAAAAATTTATCTTCCTGCCATTTCCCAGTTTCCATCTCGCTCCCTTTTTTATTAGCTCTTTCCCTCTGCAGATGTTATTCCATATAAAGGAGCCATTGAATTCCTAGGATTTATTAAGAATATCCTCAAGAGAATGGATATGGTATTTCCTTTTCAGAATTGAATTCCATTCCTTTTCTTCCTCAAAGATTCTCCAGCACTATTTTTCCATAAGAGCCTTATTAGTATTCTTTATGCTTATGATCCCCAATCCTCCCCATTTTTTGGGTTTACAAACCACATCCCAAGCCACAAGACTAAATTTATTTTTTTCCTCCACTCCCGACCATAAGAAGCACCTTTGGATTTTTTCAATCAATTCAGCAAACTTGTTAGGGATCTTGAAAAGGCTTAGCGCATAAAATGGAAGATTCTGCAAGGTAGACTTAAGAAGTTGGAATTTCCCATCAAGGCTAAGGGTAGTGCCTTTCCATCCCGCAAGCTTATTATGAAATCTATCAATGATCTTATTCCAAAAGACATCATCAAGTTTAAGACAGAGAGGGAGGCCCAAGTAAGGAGTCAGGAGAATCTCTATCTTACAGCCTAATATTGAAGAAATATTCCTTTGTCTATCTTCAAGAGTGTTACAGAAAAAGAGAGAGCTTTTTTCCCAATTTATTAGTTGGCCAGAAGCTCTAGTATATGTATTCAGCGCCATTTTCATATTTCTAGCTTCTTTAACTGAAGCTTCTCCCATCATTATTGTATCATCTACAAATTGCTCATGCGAGCATCTCAGCTGGGCAGAAGAGGGTTGAAGCCCAGAGATCATACCTTTGTTCACAAAGCTTTGGATAAATCTCCCCAAACTCTCCACCATGATAGCAAATAGAATAGGAGAGATGGGGTCTCCTTGCCTCAAGCCTCTAGTAGGGTGGAAGAAATGAGAGGAGCCCCCATTAACCAAAATAGAGGAGGAGACCGTAGTAACCAGCTGCATTATGAGTTTGATCACACCCTCATCAAAACCAAAGGAACTCAAGACACAAGGGAGGAATTCCCAGTCCACTCTATCATAAGCTTTAGACAAATCCAGTTTCATCAGAAAACCTTATTTTTTTTATGTTGAGAGAGAGTGGATGTTCTCATGAACAACCATAATTGAGCCCAGAATCTGTCTCCCTGGCACAAAACCATTCTGCTGAGGAGAGATCAAGTTAGGAAGGATGCTCAACAATCTAGAAGTAAGGACTTAAGAAATGATTTTATAAAAGGAGTTGTATAGACTTATTGGTCTAAAGCCATCCACAGTATCAGCTCCCGATTTCTTTGGAATAAGAGCTATGAAAGTATCATTGAGCTCTTTGAGGATAGTTTTAGAACCAAAGAACTCCTTGACAACGGAGCACACATTTTTACTAGTAATTTCCCAGAAATGCTAGAAGAAGGACATATGAAAGCCATCCAGTCTTGGGGATTTTTCTCCTTCAAATGATAGCATAGCCTTCCTAATTTTATCTTCCTTAGGAATAGCTTTAAGAAAAGAGTTATTTTGACTATCCAACATACTTGGGATACAGTCAAGAAGTTTTCTTTGATCCTCATGACTCAGATTTTGGTCCTTAGTTAGAAGGCCCGTGAAGTACTCCATCATCTCCTTTCTAATTTTCTCTTCCTTGGTGATGATACCTATAGGAGCTGATAAGGAATGAATTATGTTTGAGGCTTTGTGTTTTAGGGCCGTGAGGTGAAAGAATCTAGTGTTCTTATTTCCAGCTTTGATCCATAATGATCTAGATCTTTGTCTCTAGAACGTTTCCTCCTTAGCAATTATATTGTGGTAATCCACAAGAACCTGCTGCTCTTTAGATCTCAAATTCTCAGATAATCCCTCGGTTTGAATTTCCTCTTGAATTTCCTTTAGTTCCATTTGAATTTTGTCTTTAGCTTTGAAGATGTCCCCAAACACATTCTTGTTCCAAATTTTGATATGTTTCTTGACATTAGCTAGTTTCTTAGCAATAATAAACATTGCAGTACCTTCCACCTCAATATTCCACCATTCTCTAATCTTCATCTCCATGTTAGGATGATCTAACCAATTTTTTTCAAATCTAAAAGGAGCATTTCTTTTACCATCAAAAGGAGAAAAAGTAAAAGAGATAGGGAAGTGATCCGAACCTATTCTAGAGATGGAAGAGAGGGAGCAGGAAAACCGAGTGTACCACTCCAGGTTGATTAGCACTCTGTCAAGCTTGACTTGAATAAGTTCTACTCCCACTCTATAGTTAGACCAAGTGAAGTTTATGCCTTCCAGATCGACATCCATCAATCCTTCTTTTAAAATAAACTCCATCAGATCCATCCTACTATCCACCTGAGATAAATTACCTCCAAACTTATCTTCCTTCTTCAAGGGAGTATTAAAGTCTCCCATGATCTGGAAGTTAGAGTTGATGTAGGACTGTTTTAAACTCTGAAGTTTCTTCCAGAGATTGAGTCTTCCAGATTTTGTATTTGGAGCATAGACATTAATAAGGATCCACTCAAACTTGTCTTTGGTACTTTGAACTTTCGCTGCAAGGAATTTTTTGTCTTCTTTGATCAACTTACAGTCTAGAGAGGTTTGATTCCAAAAGATAGCTAGGCCCCCTGAAGCCCCTTCCAAGCTACTACCCAAATAGGCTCCATTTTCCATCAATTTAGTTTTTTCAATTTTGTCTTTCAAGATTTTAGTTTCTTGAATCAAAAGCATACTAACTTAGAATCTCCAACTAAGTTTTTAACTACATCTTGTTTATGAGGACCATTTAGTCCTCTAACATTCCAAGAGACAATCTTCATTGTAAAATTGGTGAGAACACCTGCTGGATGGTGAGCTGCCTTCCATCCACTATATTCTATTTTGCTTCTTCTTCTCTTTGTGATTTTTCAGATCTTCTTCCTCTCTCATTCTTTGGAGATCCTATGTCTACTTTTTGCTGGCCTCTTGTCAGACTACCTGATTTTTGGCTCCCTCCTTTCTTTTCCAGCTTTATAGTTGAGTTCCCCATTAAGGTGTACTCTATTTTCTTTCCAGATAATTTTCCATATATGTTTCTTGTTGGAGTTGTAGATCCTTTCTTTCCTGAGCTTTTTTTATTTTTTTCCACTATTCTCCAGGAATTGTCCTTATCCTCCTCCTCACCAATATTCATCCTTCCCAGAGGTGAAGTCAAAATTTTAGGGATAGAAACATTTTTTGGAGTACTCATTTCTACTTTGTTGTCCTAAATGTTGCTAGCCCCAACTATCTCCTTTTCCTTACTGCCCTCCTTTTTAGGAGTATGTTGATCTTCCATCCTAGGGTTGTTATCCTTCTCTTCAACTTTAGTTTGTTCTCCTCTTTTTTCTTGTTTTGGGTTGTGACTCTTTGGTTCTTTAGTCATTTCTTGCTTACTTTCTCCAGCTGGAATGGGCTATGTCTCCTTCTGAGGCTCTTCTTTTTTGGCACTCTGTGAGAGCTCCTTCTCCTCTTCTTCACTTTCCCTCTTCTCCTGTTCTTCATTAGATGGAAGTAACAACTTGACTTCCTCATTTTTATTTTTCCATTCCATCCTAGTTCCTTTTGGCTGATCTTGCTCCTTTTTTTTTCCTTGTTTAGTTTCAGAGGGCAGTGTTTCATCCAGTGACCCAATTTTTTGCATGTAAAACATGCAATGGGCATAGACTCATATTCAACTTCTTGAGTCCAAGTTCCCAACTTAGATTTTAGAGTTAAAACTTGAGGGAGCTCAACATTCTGTTGAATATTCACATAGATCCTTACATAAACCTATCTTGATCTTGAGTCCGTCATAGGGTCTATGGACAGGAGCTCACCAAAGAAACTAGCAAACGCCATAAAGATGTCCTCATGCCAGTATTCCAAGGGCAGCCCTGGAAGGTGAACCCAGACTGGTGCTGCCTTGAAAAAGCTATCATTGTAATCTAGGCTTGTCATCCATTTTTGAAGGGACAGTGAATGCTTTCCCATCATCCAGGGTCCCCCACACAAAACTTTAGATAGATCTTCTCCATTCAAAAACTCGAATGAAAAGAAACCTTTGGGCATAGCCGCAACATCCACTTGACCTTTCAGTTTCCATTTTTTTTCCACAAAGGACCTAACAATGTCTATATTCAGTCTAGGACCCAGAAATTTTCCTACCAGAGAGGAATCCATTAGTGAAACCATGTGGTCCATTATCTTATCAGGGATGTCTATCCCAAAGAATCCTTTGTTAGGATCATTTAAGGTATTTACTTTCGGGAAAAGATATTTCCCTATAGGTTTGATACCAAAAAGACCCGCCCATTTCCCAGAAATCAAGGGCAGTCCAAGTGCCTTACCTTCCACTGACTCAGACTCATGTTTTGAGTTGTTAGTCTTCTTTTCCTCTAGTCCCAGTGCAAAATCAATATTCTTTGTGGAGCCCAAGCCTGGCCCACCCTTCTTCTTCTCTGCACACAACAATCCATGCTCTGTAAACTTTGCTTCCCCCGATGAGATTCCCACTGCTGGCATAGGTCCTTTTGCAGATCCAACATATCCCAGCTTTCCTCCATCTTCCAAATTCAAAAAACTCATTCCCGCTCTTTTCTCCTCTCCCCTGCCCGCTCGCTCATTGAACCTTCATCTTAGTTTCATTGTTCTGACACTTAGAATGTTTTCATTTTTTAAATTTGTAATTGACAGAATACATGCAATGTAAGAACAAGAAGTAATTTCATGTGATAGTATCACGTGCAAAGTAGTTCCATGTAATCATGGTGCAAGTACATTAGGTCCTATAACATTGAATAAGTCAAAGTTAATCAGTTATGGATAAGCATTGAATAAGTCAAGGTGGTTAAGGGTTTCCCCTTTCTTCTCCACTTTTCTCTCTCCTCTTTTCCTATATAAAGGAGGGAGCTCATTGTTAATAATGATCTTTTGTTGTGTGCAAGAAAACTATAGGCAAATCTCTTGAGTTCTAAAAACTTTGTGTTTCATTGTACAAGAGTTGAGAAATTGAATAAAGGAATAAAGATTAGAAAACTTTGAGTTGTTTTCTTCACCATTAATGGATGTATTCTTATGTTGCATTCATTGATCCTTGTTCAAATTAAATAGTTATCTTTGTTATATCACTGGAACACTTTAATTCTAGTTTTATGAAGACTTTGTGCTTCAGGAGATCGAGGTTGCTATAGAGAGTAGTGGTTGCAACAATTCAAAGTTGAAGAATTTGGTCTTTAATGGTAGAATATTTATCAAATTAGAGGGTATTTGAGGAAAGACTTTGAGCTTTCTTGCATATTTGAAGTTAGAGCAATCATTTTAAGTAAGGATAAGAGACTTTGTGCTCTTATAGTTATTTCATTTTTAGTTAAAATAGACCGTTGTCTTAAAGGACCGTTCTTAATTCATTCCTTGAGCCACCGGTATTACTGTAGAAAGGAGAATTGTTTTTTATACATTTCAGTTTTACTTGAAGCCACCTGCAATAAGAAGGGAGCATCCCCTATTGTTGAGAGGACAGAGAAATATCACATATTGCTTCCTAAAAGAAACATTTTTCCAAGTTGTAGTCTTAGTGACTTGCAAAATATTTAGCCAAAGGACCCTTCAGTTCATAGATACCTTATTTTTCATTGGGACTTGTGGATTTTTCCTCCATCCAATGATTGGTATGCAGTTACTTCGTTTGATATTTATCAACTTGATCCATCTTATTTTTTCCCTCATAGTGAGGATGATGTTCTTTAAATCCTTCTTGAAATTTCTTGAATTTATCATATATTTGAAAGGCAATATTTTTTTTTAACACTCATAATCCTTAGAATAGATTATTATATAGCATATGTCAATAATATTTTAAAATGGTCAATTAAAATCATTTGGTATAAAAAATGAGCTATTCATTCCCTATAAACATCAACTAAATAGTGTAATGGAAAGGAAGGAAAGATCAAATTGTTAAATTTTGTCTTAATGTTGTTTTAGTTTCTTATCTCCTTGATGGTTCCTTGATTATGGTATATGAGTGTAGACATGATTGGAAAATCAAATCAAATGTTGATTTGGTGTTTGATTCATATGTTCTACTGGATTTTGGATTCTTCTCTCTCATATCTCTATTGCACGTTACTAATGTGATGATGAGTTTGCATACTTCATTGCTTAGATTGTGAGTCATACAGGTTGTGGGTTGATCATCCATTTACTAACAGTGGGATGCTCATTAGTGGACTATCTATATCCATGTGATTGATGCAGTGTTGATGCAGATTTCATTAGTTGGCCTCATAAGTGGCCATTTGTGCATTATTATGTTTATTTTGAGATGAAAGGATGAATGATTTTTATGGTACTTGGTTTGTTCATTTTTGGACTTGAATCATGTGGTTTTATCTTGATATCATGATATCTAAGAGTTTGATTACACTTTAGTGGGAAATTTTGGATTCATCTCTAACCTTCACCAATCTTATTTTAAATTTATAAAAGATTCTTTAAAGTTGAATTATTTTATGACGCAAATTATAAGTTTATTTTTAAAGGATATATTTATTTGTATCTAGGGCAGATCCCAATAATCAGAAATCTACTTGTGGATATTTTTTCCTTCTCTTCTTTGATTCAGGTGACATATCAGGAAACATTCAAAAAGCACAATCCACTTCTCTTATCTCTATCAAATATGAATTTACAAGTTGTACCCATGCATCGAAACATGCCCTATGGTTAAAGAATACTACTTCAAGACTTGGATTTGGCTCAAATGGAAGAATATCAAATTGTGTTGTAAAGATGTAGTTCAAATTCATTGTAAAAATTTGGGTTTGCTTCCCATTGATGTAAACTCCCCAAGTCAAGATTGGGGGGGAGGGTGTTATAATATTTAATCTTTCCTTGGTTGTATTTATCTATTTAGAATAAACTAGGCTATCCTAAATTTATTTAATTAGAGATTCCTATGGAATCTTTGCATGTATTTTTTCTTCTAGTCCAAGTGGGAGGACATGTCATTTCTTGTAATTCCTTTATTACGAAAATTAGATTATCCTCCTTAAGAGGAAGTTGACACTTTGCACACATATATTATGGATGTTAGAATTCATGGATTGGTGACTTACATAGTAACTCCTCTCCTCGTCTCTATTTAAGAGATTCTCCTCTCTCATTATATGAATTTATTGTAAATGATCTAATCTCTCTCTCTCTCTCTCTGGATTTTCTCCTTCATAATATCAGAAGAGATTTTTCTTTTCTTTTCCCCTTTGAAAACTTATTGTCTCCTTGTTGGCTCTTTTGGTGTATGCTCCTAGTTTATGCATTTCTCATGGTAACATATTTCTCTTCCATTAGCTCTCTTGGATTATTTTTTGTATCCCCGCTCTTGATTATTTTCCTTTCACATTGAATCCTTTTATAATGTAGTTGGATGTTGTATTATCTCCTTTATTAGAATCTACAAGGTTTTTACTACTCTTGTTCCATGCAATATTTTGTTTAATCCTCTCAATAACTAACTATTAGGCATTTTTGAGCACCCTTGGAGGGTCCAATACTAGATGCATGATGTGGGTTAGGGAAATCGGGAGGTAACAAGGTTCTTAGAGAGGGGGAGCTAAGAGAATATTCTAGGTCACGTAAACTAGAAGCCTCTATCATAGAGTCAATACAAGGTTTTGAGAAAGAATAAAATAGGTTGGGGGAATCAAAGTCCACTATGAGGGAGGTGGTTTTTTATCATGTCCAAAACTAGGGCAAAACACACAGACAATTTTCTTTTTTTTTGCTCAAGAACATACTACTAACAATGGATGTGTTGAGGAAAGGTGATAACATAGAGAAGTTAATCTTCAAGTTGCAAGGTATATACATAGATTGAATTAGGGGCACACCATATATGGGTGCAGAGTTGGAACATCAATTTGATGTACAGGTTGCATGAACTCTTAGGTCAGATTGAACCAACTATGGTTTTATGTTTATCCATGTGTAGTATCATGATGGAAATTTAGTTGATAGGATCATGTGTTGAATTAGGTTGACCTAGTATTTACTTGATTTCTTAACCTTGATTACAACTAATCCATTTAAATCTAATACCAATTCTCTTTCTCACTAACTACTAATTTAAATTTAATAATAAAAATATAATCTAATCCCTAACCTACTAATATCGATTTAAATCAAATTCTCCCCTATTAACAAAAACACTTGCAACCATAATCCAATAATCCCCTAATAGAAAATTCAATTAACCTCCAATAAAACAATTAAATTAACCTCTGGTAGAAAATTAAATTACCTCTAACCCTTTTGAAACCATGAGCGATATAAACCAATTAACATAATAAAATAAAATTAACAACTAATTATACATTTAAATTATTCGAATAAATCTATTTCTCAAATAGGCTAAACTATTATTCTAATTAGGGCAATTAATAGAAGTATAGCTCATTAACATATAATCCATATCTATACATTTTACATAAACTAAAGCTATAAATCTAGTAATTAACTACATCAATAATTAACAAATATATCTATAAAAAGAACTATATAATTTAAAACTAAACAACAATGTGATAAACCTTTTAACTAACTTAAACTATCTTACACTAACCTAACTTACTAACATTAGTGATCCTTTTTAATCATTGGATAAAATATACTATTATTTAAAAAAGGTTGATACAATGATAATTAAATCAGAACATGCTAAACAGAATCTATTAAAACTAATCCAAATTATCTAATCTAACTAACCCTACTTATCCTACTAACTAGCTATCCTACTAACTAGCTTCTAACCTATCCCATCACCCCCTACCCTGTTCCAAAGACCCACTTCCCAAGTGGGTGGGGTGTGGGAATCCCAACCTAACTAAGTCTGCATGGGTTTTCATGAATAAAAGCCTTTTGAAACAAGGAAATGCAATGGGTTTCAATATGGAGGTGGGGACCACCTTAAGGGTCTCCCTTTCCAAAGTGCAATTTAAACTTAAAAGTCAACCAAGGAAGGATTTCGCATGATATAAGGAGGGGACAGTCCTTGAAAAGGAGTTGAATGCCAAGTCAGCCTTCATCATGCACATGGGTAAGGAGGTAAGAGTGATTGGTAAGTTTAGCGAGGCCCACCAAACCCTTTTCTTATATCTCAAGGTAAGATTTCACTTAGTTTGGAGGAATGGGTGCAAAACCCAAGTAGATATATCATGTTTTTTTTTGTTTTAAAAATTTCCTTCCAAACATTAATACCAATCCCTTCCCTACGCCAATTAAGGAGGGGTAAAAAGGTAAGAGACAAAGTTTGTGTGGGGCCCGTGGGGATGAGTGTAAGCATTAAGCCTCCCCATTATCTAAAACTTATGTAGTAGTATTACAAAAGTAATTAGAGGGGAAATTAAGGGGTTTACTGAGGGGAATATTTATAGGAAATATTCTCTGCGTAAGGGGGGAATTAAATCCCTCCCCCATACATTTTCCAAAGATCATTTTTGCTCTACATTCTGAAAAATGTCATGGTAAAATTTCGTTATAGCTTCAACCACATTGCTATTATTGATTTTCTTTTTTTTGGAGTGGTTAATTGTTTGCATTTGATTTATTATTTGTGCAATACACTATGAAACTATGATTGAACATTAATATTAGTTGATTTTTTTTACATTAATATACTAATTGCTTGGTTTACTATTGTTAGCAAATTTATCTCTCCTTCACAAGGATTGAGGTTGAAATGAAAATTTGAAGGTAGAGTATTAATCCTAATGCAATAGAAATCAGATTTCAAAAGGAATAATGAAGTGTTTTTAACTTAAAATCAAATACATTATAAAGCTTACAAGATTCATAAATCCACTCAGTTTTACATGCTATGAAAACTATTACATAATGAATATGAGTTTTTCACATCTTGATTAACAAGGCTTTCAAAATGGACATTAAAACACTTAACAAAATGAATCTCAATACATGGAGTAACATGCGACATTAAAGTTTCTCTCTCACATCAACAGCAAAATGGAGACTTCTCCCAAGCTTTTCCAAATTCAACTTGACTTCAAAACCTGCAAATACATGAGGGGAACCATGGGAAGCTCACCTCCCAACCAAGGTCTCAAGGAGACCACCCCCAATCTTGGAGAACCAAGGCTAAACAAGTAACACATCCAAATTTTCACAACCATCATATATGCACAACACAACAATTAACTCCCTACCAAGGCTTCACAAATGTGTTTTTCAAACCCATTGAAGTAGGGTGAAGGTGGGCTTTTCCAAGGAGGAGAATGCCATTGTATTTTCAAATTCCTCAACAAGAGTTTTTCCATGCTTTTCCAAGGCTACATTAACATTCCTTCCACATACACATTTGGTCATTTCTATACCAAAAATAATATTTACAACATGGTTTCATGAAGCCCATACTCCATGAAATTATCCCTCTTCTCCAAGAGAAGAGACTCTCACTACAATGGAGAGCCCAACTAAGCCCTTCACCCAAGGCCACTTCTTCCCTTCCCAAAGGGTGATTAATGCCTTAAACTCCCATGAAAAACACTCCCAATCCAAAAGAACAAGAAATGATACAAAATTCAAATGCATTCCCAACCCAACACATAACAACAAAATCTACAGACAACAACACTATACAAGATTTACATATATGAACACCATACAAGAATTACATATTCATAAAACAATAACATACAAATCTAAAATGCAAGAGTATTTCTCCATGGAAAGAATCCACCAACCTTGGTCCAACAAAAATAGCAAGAATCTAGTTGAGAAGAAGCCCTTATCCTTTCCTTTTTCCTCCCTCCAACCCTAATTGTTTCTAAAATTAGAGAGTGGGTGAACACCCACTAAGTTTCTCCAAACCCTCTAAAAAGACCCCTATAAGTGTACTCAAGACCTAGAAATTAATGACACATGCCCTCTAGTCCTTTTGTCTTACCTCTTGTCTCCCCTCTTAATTGAGAGTTTAGTAAGGAGTGTGAGACAAATTAGATGCATGAGGTCATTTCTATTTTCGCCACTTTTGAAAAGTAGGCATTTTGGAGGGCCATAATGGTGATCTAGGCTTTTTCATAGGTAAAAAATATCCCCCAACCCAAGGTACCCCCTTAGGGTTAACTAATTTTGGCCAAAAATACACTCTAGGGTCACTTTTGACCCCTCCAAAGTATCCCTAAAGTTCAAATCCGAGTTCCATCTTGATGTGATCCCTACAAGACATCTATATGCAAGTGGGATTAATATAACATCCTATAAGGTTTGGTGATTCTTGTCCAAGCCCTAATTTGACATGTCACCATCCACATGGACAACACAAGTGTCAAGTGACACCAAAAAAAAATACACATCACATTCACAATGACATGTCCAAACAACAACATGAATTTAGACTATTAACACACATTCAGATTACGTTTACAACAAAGATCACATTACAATGAGGTTTCAACCCCTTATTGGATTAAACCTTGGCTTACTCAATTCACATGTGTTTAGCCCTGATTCTCCAAATAATTCCATGGTTCTCTTTCCTGCACACTTAACTCGAGCATCAGTAGTCCAAGATAATAAAATCACATGAAATATAGATATTCAATTCATACTTAGCAACATTAATCAATAAGTAGAATTAAATCTCTAATTATAATTTTCATACAGAAATTTTTAAAACATAATAATTCCATAATCATCATGACATAGCATCCATGAAATAATAAAGTCTAACCAAGATCTGATCTTCTCATCAATTCACTTATCTAAACATATATAATCAAAATTAACCACATGTTCTAGGTCTAATCCATATCAAAATGTAATCCATACAATATAATCATCATCATAAACATAATATCTCAAGTCTCTGTCAGGATAATCAAAAAGTGTATCAATGTATCAAAACATAAAGTATCAAAGTGTTGTCGAATAGTAATGCTATGATGGGTCGGGGTGAGGCCTCACATCCTCTCCCACTAGGCATGAAATTCCTCCTGGAGCTCATCAAAAAGATAAGGGTATTGAGATCTCATCTGTGTTGCATCCTCCCATGAAGCCATGACCTCATCATAACAATCCCATTGGACCCTAACCTAGTCCAGCTATCGGCCTCAAAGTGCAAGGGTCTGTTAGGCTATAATACAAATGGGATCCAGTGCCAACTATCTATCCGAATCCACCTGCAAGGCATCCCAATCTATCACATGAGACTCATCATAAACATATTTTTGTAACACATATGCATGAAATACATCATGGATGCATGAAAGCCTAGGTGGCAAGGCTAGACGGTAGGAAACTGGTCCTATCCTCTCCAATATCTCAAAAGGTCCAACAAAGTGAGGTGCTAACTTAGAGCCCTTTCTAAAATGGATTGGACTCTTATGCGGGCACACTCTCAAGAAGACCCTATCTCCAACCATATACTCATGATCAACCCACTTCGCATCTGCATACTTCTTTTGTCAATCTTGAGCCTCTCTAAGATGATGTCTAATCAAGACTACCTACTGGTCCATATCCTTCATCAACTGGGGTCCAATAGATACTCTATCCTCAATACTGTCCCAACTCAGTGGTGTCCTGCGTGGTCTACCGTACAAGGCCTGATATGGCAGCATACCTATAGAAGAATGATGTCCATTATTATAGGCAAACTTGACCAAATGTAGGTATTCCTCCCACTTGACCTAATGGTCCATCACATACATACGTAACATATCCTCTAACACCTGGTTAACCCTCTCTGTCTATCTGTCTATCTAAGGGTGATATGTCATATTAAAATTTAGTCTAGTGCCCAACGCTGCCTGTAACTCTCTCCAAAAAGTTGATGTGAACAAGGAGTCTCTATCAAAGATAATCTTACAGGGAATGCCATGAAGTCTAACAATATCCCACAAAAATACCTAAGCTACATCTTGTGCTGTGAATGTAGTACACATGAGTGAGAAGTGAGCAACCTTGGTCAACGTGTCGACTGTCACCAAGATGGCATCATGGTGGCAAGAAGACATAGGGATACCAACAATGAAATCCATAGATATAGTACCCCACTTCCACTTGGCAATCTCATGTGGCTGCAAGATCCCACCTAGATGACTGTGCTCTGCCTTCACTCTTTGGCACTCTAGACATCTATCAACTATGCTGGAAATCTGCAACCTCATGCCTGGCCAATGATACAATTGTCTCAGATTGGCATGCAACTTCTTAACTCCTGGATGAGCTGCATAAGGTGCTCTATGATCCTCAAGTACAATAAACTCTCACAATTCACCCATAGAAGGTACATAGATGCATCCCCTATTACGTAGAAGTCCATCAGACTCTAAATAATACTCTACAAATCTCCCCTCAAGGGGTCTCTGAGAATGGATAAACTGACAAACCTCCACACATAATCCATCCTCTGGCAAGTGATGAAAAATGTGCTCCCTCAAATCTATACTAGAAGTCATAGATGAGAGCTCATATTGCCTCCTACTCAAGGCATCTGCAACTACATTCTCCTTCCCTTTGATGTAATGAACATCAAAATCATACTCACACAAAAACTCCATCCATCTCCTCTACCTAGCATTAAGATTGGGTTGTGTAAAGATATATTGTAGGCTCTGGTGATCTGAATGAAGCTCAAATCGATGACCTAGAAGGAAGTTTCTCCATCTTAGTAAGGCATGAACCACCGCTATGAGTTCTAGGTCATGCGTAGGATAGTTAAGCTCGTGAGTCTTTACCTTCCTAGACTTGAAACCTATAGGATGACCCTCCTGCATAAGGACTTCTCCTAAACCATCCAATGAAGCATCAGTACATACAACAAAATCCACCGAAGGATTTGGCACTGCTAAAATTGTTGCACTAGTGAGGGCTCTCTTGAGCTCCTGGAAAGCTCTCTCACACTTCTCTTTCCATTCATACTTCTTCCCCTTTCTCTGAAGGGAGGTTATGGGATGAGCTACTCTAGAAAATCCTACCACGAAGTGTCTGTAATATCCTGCTAAGCCCATAAAGCTTCTAACCTCAGTGAGACTAGTGGGTGTTGGCCAATCCATAATGGCTCTAATCTTCGATGGGTCCACAGAGATCCCATCTCCGGATATAACATGACCAAGATAATGCACCTCAAGTCTAAAGAAGGCACACTTTGACAAGCTTCCATATAGCTGATTCTATCTCAAACACTGCATAACCTATCTCAAATTCTCCTCATGCTCCTACTCATTGCGAGAATATATCAGAATGTCATCAAGGAACACTACCATAAATTTATCCAAGAATGTATGAAATACTTCATTCATGAGGCTCATGAACATAGCTAGAGCATTCGTGAGGCCAAATGGCACCACTGTGAACTCATAGTGACCATACCTCGTGCGAAAGGTAGTCTTATGGATATCACTTTCCACAATCCGTAACTGATGGTACCCCGACTTCAGATCTATCTTCAAAAACACTCGGGCACCCTGCAAATGATCAAACAAATCATCGATCTTGGAGAGTGGCTATCAGTTCTTAATTGTTACTTTATTCAACTGTCGATAATTAAAGCACAATCTAAGTGATCCATCCTTCTTCTTCACAAAAATCACTGGTGCACCCCAAGGTGATATACTAGGTTGGATATGCCCTTTTTCCAAGAGCTCTTCTAAATAAATCTTGAGCTCATTGAGCTCATGTGTGGTCATCGTGTAAGGTTCTCTAGATACGAGCTCGGCTCCTAGTACAAGATCTATGTGAAAATCAACTGCCCTAGGTGGAGGCATACCAGGTAGCTCGGTAGGAAATACATCTGCAAACTCTTGAAGAATAGGATAATCCTTGAGCGAAGGCTCCCCCTCTAAACCCTCCTCTCTATCACTAATGGTGATGGAAAATAATTGACATCCCTTCTGCACGCACCACCTAAGCTGCATAGCGGAAATCATGTGAAGGGATACAGGTCTTTCTACCCCAAATATCACCATAGAAGTACCATGATCATCAACATACTCAACCCTCTTCTGATGACAATCCATCTTGGTGTTGTGGGCATATAGCCAATCCATGCCAAGGACTACATCATAAGAACCTAGAGGGGTAATGCGGAGATCAGTCATCGTGATTAAGTCTCCAATCTGAATCTAACAACTGCGAACTAAAGAACTAACAGACACTCTAGCTCTTGAAGCTAACTCAACCTCCCAACCAACATCCGGTCTAACTACCACCAACCTGCAACACTCCACTACAAAGGGAGATATAAAAAAGTATGTGGCTCCTGAATTAAATAAGATAGAAACACTGATACCCTGAATCATACCTGTGGCCTCTATGACCGTGGCCTGGTGCTCAGCCTGGCGGTTATCAACCGCTGCAAAAACTCTATGGGATCTACCCATATCTCCAACTATAGGATCTGAGGTAGCCCCTCTCTGACCACTGGCTAACTCTCCCTATGGGCACTCTCTCACTATATGACCCATACCACCGCAAGTGTAACATGGCCCTTGGGTCTGAATCTGTACTCCCTGTGTCCTAGGCTGTTGTGACCCTTCGGTCCTACTAGAACCACTGTATCCACCCCTAGACGATGCTAAGTCCTAGCTGGTTGTGCCTAAGGGGTCTATGTCCTTTGATCCTTTCTAGGACCCTGAGACTACCACTATTTGGGCTTAGAGCCTTGAAAACCCTGTGAATGCCTATGTCTCGAATCTTGCTAAGATCTTTGCTGCTAAGACTGTTGACCCTTAAAGGATCCTGCTGAGTGATTATTTTTCCCTTTCCAAGGGGGTCTCTGTTGTCTTGACTACTGGGAAAAGGGGTTTCAATGCTGAGAACGATCCTGAGACTCCTGTCTAGTATGGATATCCTTGGCTAAAAGTGTCTTCTCAACTGTCTCTCTGAATGTGGTAGGAAAGGCTAGGCATACTGTGCTCTGAAGAGACATATTAAGTCCATTAATGAAATGGTGGATAATTAGTTTCTCATCCTTCATGTAATCAACATAAGGAAGGAGCTCAAGAAACCAACTCTCATACTGGGCCACTATAAGGCCTCTCTGTTGGAGATCATGGAATTCCTCTATCTGTCTCTGTCTAAAATTCTCAGAGAGATACCTCTCTCAAAAATGGGCCACAAAATTCTCCCAAGTGAGTGTTTCAATACTCACCCCACCTATGGACACCTCCTACTCCCACCAAGTGGAAGCCTTCTCTTGTAGGAGATGGACTGCAAGTCAGGCCTTTAGATTACTCCCATAAGGGCGTAATCCAAAACATCACTGTAAACTCTATAACCAGGCCTTTGCTACTAATCCGTTAGTGGATCCCAAAAACAAGGTTGGCTGGAGTTGTAATAACTCTTGGATCTCATCTCCAACATCTCTAGGAGGTCTCTCTTTGGCATGTATCTCATGCTCACATGGTATTACAACCTGATGAACTGACTCACCCTCCTGATCATCATGACCCTCAATAGACTTGGGTGGAGGACTCCTACTCCTCTCTCTGCTAACTGCTCTATCATTTTCCAAAATATGTGCTTCCCCTTCAGAAATCTACTACTAAACTATGGGTGGTAGTCTCTGTTGAATTACCCCAATCAGATTTTGGAGAACATCCAAAATATCCTGGTTAGGGTTCTGAGGTGGTGGAGGTGGTGGTGGTGGTGGTGGTGGATCCTCCTGCCCTGCCCCAATATGGGGAGCTCTACGACCTATACCTCGTCAATTAGCTCTGGTGACGGTAGGCATCCTACACAATAATTTAAGTTTTGAAAGAGTTGAAATGTAATGGGTTAGGTTCCTAGTGTCGAACCACTGCTCTGATACCAAAATGTCATGCCCAAAACTAGGGCAGAACACAGAGACATTTTTTTTTTTGCACAAGAACATAAAAGGTGATAACATAGAGAAGTTAATCTTCAATTTGCAAGGTATATACATAAATTGAATTAGGGGCACCCCACATATGGGTGTAGAGTTGGAGCATCAATTTGATGTATGGGTTGTATGAACTCTTAGGTCAGATTAAACTAACTATGGTTTTATGTTTATCCATGTGTAGTATCGTGATTGAAATTTAGTTGATAGGATCATGTATTGAATTAGGTTGACCTAGTATTTACTTGATTTCTTAACCTTGATTACAACTAATCCATTTAAATCTAATACCAATTCTCTTTTGCACTAACTACTAATTTAAATTTAATAATAAAAATCTAATCTAATCCCTAACCTACTAATATCGATTTAAATCAAATTCTCCCCTATTACCAAAAACACTTGCAACCATAATCCATTAATCGCCTAATAGAAAATTCAATTAACCTCCAATAAAACAATTAAATTAACCTCTGGTAGAAAATTAAATTACCTCTAACCCTTTTGAACCCATGAGCGATATAAACCAATTAACATAATTAAATTAAATTAACAACTAACTATACATTTAAATTATTCGAATAAATTTATTTCTCAAATAGGCTAAACTATTATTCTAATTAGGGAAATTAATAGAAGTATAGCTCATTAACATATAATCCATATCTATACATTTTACATAAACTAAAGCTATAAATCTAGTAATTAACTACATCATTAATTAACAAACATATTTATAAAAAGAACTATATAATTTAAAACTAAACAGCAATGTGATAAACCTTTTAACTAACTTAAACTATCTTACACTAACCTAACTTACTAACATTAGTGATCCTTTTTAATCATTGGATAAAATATACTATTATTTAAAAAAGGTTGATACAATGCTAATTAAATCAGAACATGCTAAACAGAATCTATTAAAACTAATCCAAATTATCTAATCTAACTAACCCTACTTATCCTACTAACTAGCTATCCTTCTAACTAGCTTCTAACCTATCCCATCACCCCCTACCCTATTCCCAAGACCCACTTCCCAAGTGGGTGGGGTGTGGGAATCCCAACCCAACTAAGTCTGCATAGGTTTTCATGAAGAAAAGCCTTTTGAAACAAGGCAATGCGATGGGTTTCAATATGGAGGTGGGGACCACCTTAAGGGTCTCCCTTTCCAAAGTGGAGTTTAAACTTAAAAGTCAACCAAGGAAGGATTTTGCATGATATGGGGATGGGACAGTCCTTGAAAACGAGTTAAATGCTAAGTTAGCCTTCATCATGTGCATGGGTAAGGAGGTAAGAGTGATTGGTAAGTTTAGTGGGGCCCACCAAACCCTTTTCTTATATCCCAAGGTAAGATTTTGCTTAGTTTGGAGGAATGGGTACAAAACCCAAGTAGTTATATCATGTTTTTTTTTGTTTTAAAAATTTCCTTCCAAACATTAATACCAGTCCCTTCCCTGTGCCAATTAAAGAGGCGTAAAAAGGTAAGAGACAAAGTTTGTGTGGGGCCTACGGGGATGAGTGTAAGCATTAAGCCTCCCCATTATCTAAAACTTATGTAGTAGTATTAAAGAAGTAATTAGAGGGGAAATTAAGGGGTTTAGTGAGGGGAATATTTATAGGAAATATTCTCTGTGTAAGGGGGGAATTAAATCCCTCCCTCATACATTTTCCAAAGAGCATTTTTGCTCTACATTCTGGAAAATGTCATGGTAAAATTTGTTTATAGCTTCAACCACATTGCTATTATTGATTTTCTTTTTTTTAGAGTGGTTAATTATTTGCATTTGATTTATTATTTGTGCAATACACTATGCAACTATGATTGAACATTAATATTAGTTGATTTTTTTTACATTAATATGAGTTTTTCACATCTTGCTTAACAAGGCTTTCAAAATGGGCATTAAAACACTTAAAAAAATGAATCTCAATACATGGAGTAACCATGAGACATTAAAGTTGCTCTCTCACATCAACACCAAAATGGAGACTTCTCCCAAGCTTTTCCAAATTCAACTTGACTTCAAAACCTTCAAATACATGAGGGGAACCATGGGAAGCTCACCTCCCAGCCAAGGTCTCAAGGAGACCACCCCCGAGCTTGGAGAACCAAGGCTAAACAAGTAACACATCCAAATTTTCACAACCATCATATATGCACAACACAACAATTAACTCCCAACCAAGGCTTCAAAAATGAGTTTTCCAAACCCATTGAAGTAGGGTGAAGGTGGGCTTTCCAAGGAGGAGAATGCCATTGCATTTTCAAATTTCTCAACAAGATTTTTTCCATGCTTTTCCAAGGCTACATTGACATTCCTTCCATATACACATTTGGTCATTTCTATACCAAAAATAATATTTACAACATGGTTTCATGAAGCCCATACTCCATGAAATTATCCCTCTTCTTCAAGAGAAGAGACTCTCACTACAATGGAGAGCCCAACTAACCCCTTCACCCAAGGCCACTTCTTCCCTTCCCAAAGGGTGAGTAACTCCTTAAACTCCCATGAAAAACACTCCCAATCCAAAAGAACAAGAAATGATACAAAATCCAAATGCATTCCCAACCCAACACATAGCAACAAAATCTACAGAAAACAACACTATACAAGATTTACATATATGAACACCATACAAGATTTACATATTCATAAAACAATAACATACAAATCTAAAATGCAAGAGTATTTCTCAATGGCAAGAATCCACCAACCTTGGTCCAAGAAAAATGGCAAGAATCTATTTGAGAAGAAGCCCTTATCCTTTCCTTTTTCCTTCCTCCAACCCTAATTGTCTCTAAAATTAGAGAGTGGGTGAACACCCACTAAGTTTCTCCAAACCCTCTAAAAAGACCCCTAGAAGTGTACTCAATACCTAGAAATTAATGATACATGCCCTCTAGTCCTTTTGTCTTACCTCTTGTCTCCCCTCTTAATTGAGAGTTTAGTAAGGAGTGTGGGACAAGTTAGATGCATGAGGTCATTTCCATTTTGGCCACTTTTGAAAAGTAGGCATTTTAGAAGGCCATAATGGTGATCTAGGCTTTCTCATAGGTAAAAAAAATATCCCCCAAAACAAGGCATTCCCTTAGGGTTAACTAATTTTGGCCAAATATACTCTCTAGGGTCACTTTTGACCCCTCCAAAGTACCCCTAAAGTTCAAATCCGAGTTTCAACTTGATGTGATCCCTACAAGACATCTATATGCAAGTGGGATTAATATAAAATCCTATAAAGTTTGGTGATTCTTTCTCAAGCCCTACTTTTACATGTCACCATCCACATGGACAACACAAGTGTCAAGTGACACCAAAAAAAAATACACATCACATTCACAATGACATGTCCAAACAACGACATGAATTTAAACTATTAACACACATTAAGATTGTGTTTACAACAAATATCACATTACAATGAGGTTTAAACCCCTTATTGGATTAAACCTTGGCTTACTCAATTCACATGTGTTTAGCCCTGATTCTCTGAATAATTCCATGGTTCTCTTTCCTGCACACTTAACTCGAGCATCAGTAGTCCAAGATAATAAAATCACATGAAATATACATATCCAATTCATACTTAGCAACATTAATCAATAAGCAGAATTAAATCTCTAATTACAATTTTCATACAGAAATGTTTAAAACATAATAATTCCATAATCGTCATGACATAGCATCCATGAAATAATCAAGTCTAATCATGATCCGATCTTCTCATCAATTCACTTATCTAAACATATATAATCAAAATTAACCACATGCTCTAGGTATAATCCATATCAAAATGTAATCCATACAATATAATCATCATCATAAACATAATATCTCGAGTGTCTATCAGGGTAATCAAAAAGTGTATCAATGTATCAAAACATAAAGTATCAAAGTGTGATCGAACAGTAATGCTATGATGGGTCGGGGTGAGGCCTCACAGTTTTCTTACTAACACCACTTGATCTATGGTAACTAAAATTCCACCATGAGGGATGTGATTTTTCCTAATAATGTCACTTGATCTGTGGTAAATAAGGGTTCAAATTGAACATTCAAGGAGGATGTAGGGAGATTATTCTCCTCTACCACGTCAACAAAGAGCTCATTAACAACTTGAAAATCAAAGGGAATATTGTATTCACCCACAACCCAAAAATATTCAACCCTAGCATGATAGGCATCAACATAAATAATTTTTTCTCTGGTTAGTGTTTCTTCCATTGGATGGATAGCATAAGTGTTTCTATCCTTCCTTTTAATAATAGAATAATTCCTTCTCAGGTGCACTTCCTTTTGACACATGAAACAAGTGTTAAGATCCCCTTGGACTTCAAGAGGTAAATAATGCACCAATACACCAAGATTGATATTCATAATATTAAGAACATCAACTCATAGAGTGAGGAAAACCAAAAACCTAACATCCAAATGTGGACACTAGTACATTTAACCCTAATTTTTGACCAACATTTTTAACCAAGCATTAAAATGGTTTTTCTTGGTTGGATTATAGAAGGAAAACTTTGATCTTTTTTTAATCAATTCCCATTTTGGTCATAATTAAGACTAACATTAAAGGTGGTCGTAATTCAAACCAACACGGGCATAACTTAAAAAAAAGGTTTAATTTCATTTTATTACGTTATGTTACATCGCGAAGAGTTTAAGGAGGGCGCAAAGAAAGAACCAAGGGCTTCACAGTCAAAGTACAAGGAGGGCACCGCGCAGAAAGAACCAAGGGCAGAATGAAGACCCTGCAGTTGTTGACTGTATGAAGACCTGTAAGGGTACGCTCTTTGGGGATGCATTCTTCAATTTTCATGTTCCTATAGAAAGAAAGTAACGGTTCACACATATACTTGTAGCTACTATGAAACTATATTTTGTGGCTTTAAAATCTGCAGTAAAGGCCAATATACATATGCATTATCTTGAATAGGACTGAGATGGTGGTATTCAAGACCTTTCAACACTTTAATTTTCTTCTTGATATCATGAGAACCTCCCCTCTATGTGATAGTAGCATGCAATATAGCTTCTATTATTTTCTGAAACTAAAAATGAACTTATTGTGCATTCTTTTATTGCTAAAATTGAAAATGGCTATCAAAACCAACATGATCTTCCTTCTAAACTTTCATTGAGGGCTTGAAACATTCTTGGTTGCCATGTAGAGCGTGCAGATTTCTGTGAACTACCTAAAAGGATTTGAGAATAAGATTTGCAATAAGACAAAAACCCTAACAGGTTGCCTTTTCCTATTAAATATAAAATTCTTCTTGAAATGATTCCCTCTTAGTAATGTGACATGGATTTTTATTTTATGCATGTATAGTTTGATGTAAATCCACATAAGATTAGTAAATGATAAGGTTTTTTTCAAAAAAAAAACATCTTAAACCAATACACTTTATGAAGCCTTTTTAGTTAAGAGGATGTGGTCATAATTTTTTTTGTTTTGACTATGGCAATGCAAACCATCATAAAAACATGACAAGGCATTATAAAGTCGCTTGAAACCTTGGGAACTTAAAACCAACCACCTAGTTTATCAAATAGATGAAAAAATGGTAACATGTTTGGTGACCTTTGCTTGATTTGTTCCTACTAAAATACTAAGACCAGCTTCCTTGCATATTCATTGGGCATAGGAGTCATTAGAGACAGGAAGCAAGCACAAAATGAGACTCAAACACACTGCTCATAACACTTAAAATAAATCTAATAAACACCTTAACTAAAAAACAACTAAAGTGCTTCAACACTTGGAAAAATAAAACTCAAATAGTGTGCTAAAACACTTATCAAAAGGGTAACCTACTCTGACCTACACTACCCAATGAGTAAACTATATCAAATAAAATAAAAAACTACTTCTTTCAAGCAACTGCCCTTTCTTAGTAACATGCAATGCTTCAAATGGTTATGGAAAACTAGAGAAAGGTGAAGCATAAACAAGTTCACTTTCTTCAAGAGAAACATTTCTAGAGACCTATACAAGTTCACTTTCCAACTCATAATTATCATAAACACTAACTTTTTGACATGTATAAGTTAGTTGGCTCTTCTCTTCTTTCACTTCAAACACATTTTTAGCTTCATATTGGAATGGAATCTCATGCTTGGGTACAAACATGAATTATATTACTTTGTTGGATTCAATTTTGGATAGGTGTTTGATAGGAAATCCCCTTGAGATGAAAAACTTAGAACTCTTCATGTTGGCTTCACCTTTATCAACTGCTTCTTCAAACACAACCTTGTGTCGATTGGAATGAGTTTATTCATGTGATTCAAATAAAATCATGTCTTCAATTTTTAATTTATTATGTTGTTCACAAAATTCATATTTAAATAGTGATGACTTGTCATCAAGCTTTGAGAAAAAATCTTCTACTATGCTTGAAAACATGTCTTCATCTAGCTCATGATTAGTTACCTCATGCATAGCATGTCCTACATCAATTTTATAACAGTTCTTAAGACTCAAACCTTTGAAACCAATATCTTGTTTCACATCTTGTACCATTTGACCAATATTATCATGGATACCAACTTGCTTATCCTCCAAAATAATATTGTCTTCAATTTCTTCTTCATGGACTATCACTCTACCAAAGTGAACTTCGTCTTCTTGATTTCTAAAACCTAATAAAAATATTAGTACAAGCATGGTAGCTTCATCATCATCAACATACAAAGGAATTTTAGTAAACAAAGTATTCATTATCTCATAAAATATCTCAAATATAATGCTAATGCAATCACAAGTACACATATATCTCTTGCAGCTACCTAACTAACACTCCCTCTTAGCAAAGGAGATATTATTCTCAAATTTTCATGTCTATGTGGTCTTTTAGAGGGAAATGGAGTTTTTAAGCATATTAGGCCTTAAAATAATCTACCAATGACCAAATTTGGTTGATATAGTTATAGGAAGGTTAAATATTGAAGGAGGAAGTCATTGTATGAGAGATCTGGAGTTGTATGGACAAACATAGTGAATCAATAAAATTCAGTTTTTTTCTACAAAATTTTGGAGTCTATTGGAATAGTTGTTGAATGTTTTGATTTGAAAAAAGACCAAAATGCACTGAAAGGATTGGTACATAAATTTAATACCTTTTTGAATGCTTTGAATAGCATTGTGTATTGTTGTCTTGTACAGTGTTGAATCTTGACAGTCACAGTCTGAATTGTCTTACAAATATTCTAATTTCTGATTAAAAAATGATCATCCCATGAACTCTTAAGGCCTTGACTTCATGGGATGATTTATATTTTAAATTTAATATACTTTTTGAATAGGTTATGTGCAGATAAGTTGAAGAGGAAGGTGTTCACTATGAGAACTTGACAAATTTCTAAAGGAAAGTGCTTGGTTGGGTATTGGTTTTAGATAATTAACCATATAAGGGGAGTCTTTTGTGATTTATAATTTCATTATATGTTTATATGAAGGTTTATCATCTATCAATTGATTCTAGAAGTGCTTGGAAGATAGATGTTTCAAAAGCGCTAGAATTAAGGGTTTAGTAAAGACAAATTGGGGATTTTGATGTTGCAGGGGATATGGGTTTAATTACTCTTGGATTTGTGTCATTTTAAACATAATAAAAGACTCTCTAGAGTTTGGATTATTGGGGATTTTTTTGGAGGGTACTTCCTTTGTTAGTTTTCCCTCTTTTCATGTATTTTGGAGACACGGTGTGGTAGCAGCAAGGTATGGTCAAAAGAAACATATTGAATTATTTTGATATGTTGTAGTAGGTCATAAAGGGTAGCCAAAACTAGTAAGATATCATCTGGTTCTTTGGGGAAGTTTGGAGTTAAGGTCTTCTGAAGGTTGTTGTAGGGCTACAAGACAGGGATATTAGGCGTAGTGGACAGTTTGAAGAAATCTGAAGAGTTGGGAGTGTTGAGTATTGCAGGAAACCAAAAACCACTTGAATCCAAGTTAATGTAACTCAAATACATTAAAAAAACCATCTTGGGTCATTAGAAGGAGTCTTTTGTAGTTTTAATTCATTTGAAGCAATTGAGGATTTGGGGGGATAGTGTTTGAAATTCTCAAATTTGTAAACTTATTAGTTGGGCTATTCATCCACCACCCTTACCTATGCATCAAATAGGATAATCATCATGTTGTTTTGAAATGGAATTGTTTTCTTGAGAATGATTTTGGACATATGTTGGCTTCCAAGAAGTTGGTGCAAGGGTGGGTGGGAGGTGAGAAAATTGAGTGTGTTGGATACTCTTTGTAATAGGGTTAATTTCAGTGAAGCCAACAGTATGAATTTTTGATATGATCAATAAAAAGATGTATAGACAACACCCTCATAAAATTGGTAATGATAATTAATATTTTTATCAAATGAAGACATGTTGAAGCATCTTAACAAGCTTGAAATTCATGGAAATATATGCTAAAGAAAGCAAAATCGGGACTATTTATTTGCAAAAGTAAAACATATCAACACTTGTCTACCTAAAACTAGTAGATATTCTTTCATAATTTCCAAGTGTTTTTAAAAATTGCCTCCAAAGGAAAAAAAAATACCATTTTACACACCAAATGGTAGTAGTGTGTGGAAAATGTTTGACTAAAATAGCTCAAATGGTCCCACTGAGCATGCCAAAAACTATCATCACGCGATCTTTCACCCTATTGAGTTTGCAACTCAGCTACCTTGTGACACATGGGAATACCTCCAGGCTGTGGGTAACATAAAATGGAGATGGACATTCAAATAAGGTTGGCTTCCTCTTGGTACTCACCTAATCTACTAATTATTGAGAAAAGGGAAATAGATGCTTAAAATGAAACCTATGACTAAAATGGGGTGATGAATTAAATTTATATGATGTGTAGGTTGCATGACATATACAGTATGATCAATGAACTAACTAAACTAAGCACAACTCAAGTTATACATATTTTTACATAAGTATTTCATAGTCTAAGTTGAAGGTTCACAATTTTTTAGAGAGAAAACTAGATATTCATGACAACTAAAAGTTCTATCTAGGTTAATAACATAAAAAAATGACCTACACTTATCTGTGTTTCAAATTATAGGTAAATTAAAAATGAAGCATACAATCAAGGATATATCAAACATCACAAAATTACATCCATCACTCTCACAACTACACACAAAATGAAGAATATGAGAAGGCTAAACAACTTGTTTATTAATAAAAGGTACTTTCTTATAGCTTCATACATGTCAATTAAAAGGATTTACAATGTTGTTCATGCTTAGAAAGAACTCATAACAATTACAGTATATAGCTGGGAAAGAAGGAAAAAATAACTCCAAAATGGAGCCTAAAAGTTGTTTTATATAATACAATAGGTGATTACAACTTTTTAACATGTGAGAGGACAAAAATAGCCTTTGATTACATTACAAGATGGGCCAATCTTCTTGGGTGTCCACATTATTTTTTGCTACTTTTAAGACTCTAAAAGTGCTCCAAAGTGATGTCTTCGTAAATAAAAATCTTCAACATTGAACCCTGTTGATAAAGTAACTCAATTCACTCCTAGATGCTTGATATTACCAATTTAGTTTGTATACTAAATTGGTAAGTTGACACTACTTTTACATTGAATTATGGATTGAATAGTTGTTGTTCTAAGTTGTATAATTTCTTGAATTCAGAAGACAAAGTACACATGTAGTATGAAAATTGTAAACATTAAAATATTGCATAAAGGTACACCTCTAAAATTTCTATTTAGCTGATAAAGTTGAAATACATTGCTTTTGTATCCATATTAACACTAATATTGTAAACTAAGTATTCATCAGATTTAAATTTTCAAATTCATAATTGGTTATTACATTGTGCATTCAAACTGAATGTAGTAAACAAGTATTCCTTCAAGGTTGCATCTTTCATATTGAGAACTTAGAGAACATATACAATCCTGAAAGCAAGATAGAAACATAATAAGGTTTAGGGGTCCGTGCATTGCCTTTAAGAGGTCTTCTAAATGTTGGATCTAATTAGTTTCACTATTTGAATCTGCATGTCTTTGGTCTTGTCTCTGTTTGTTATGCATCCTAAGTCTTCTTCTAGTCCTAACCTGCATCATGGAGAGAGAAAAGAGTTAGATCCAAATTGGATCTAAGCAATGCATAGAAACCAAAACAGCATGCTACAATCAAACTTTTAGAATTGTAAATGTACCAATAACATCAATACAACAGCAAAAGCATGCATCTACATCAACTGAATAAAAGTATCAAAGGGACATAGCTTCATGAAACCTTTTACTATTTATAGTTATCATTTTGCATTACTCAGGAGTTGTTGTTTGTAAAAATAGAAAGTTGGATTAAAGGGATTTAGTTCTTGTAGCTAAGAAACCTTTTTCAGAACATCAAACATATTAAGATAGTAAACACAACCAGTCAACCAACATTCATGCATGAATGTCATTTCACATGACACTCACACACAAACATTGATTGGTTGATTTTTTCCACTAACCTAATAGATTGATTTGATGATGTGTGCAAGCAAGGCAAGAAAAAGTATAGTCAAATGTAGAAAGAAACATGATCTATGAATTCACTAGTTGCAGATGATAAAGAAAAATGCAGTGAGTGTCACGAGCCTATGCTCAAACCTCATAAGATGCATTACAAGCAATACAAGAAAGCTAAAAGTTCAAAAGTTTGGAAAGGAATAGCATGCAGAAGGAAAAAAGATACAGTTCATTATAGCTCCTACAAGGTAAATACATGTTGTTACAAGTTTTAATGATATTTGAGACAAAATGTAGAATACAGTAATGTTGTTAGAAGATGCATGTAAAATGAAATGATAATCAAGAGCAAAGAAAAGAATTGCAGATCTAAGAAATGAGGTAACACTATACACTATCATTATACAAGAAAATATTAAATGTAATGTTGTTTGAAATATGCATTTAAAATCATCAAATAAATAGTGTACAAACATATATCAAATACAGAGAACACTAATGTTGTTACAAAGTAGAATGCATATACAGAAGAGCCAATTGCATTGAATAAAATTGAGAAATTGTGTATACATAGTTCATACATTATTGGCATCAAACAAGAATTCATCCTACGTGTTGTTTTGATTACTGTTAGGTTTGAATGAGAGAAAAATAGAAAGAAACAGTGATATACATTGTTGCAATTAAATGAAAGATAATATGCATTCTCAATAGTGATGACTTTTAAAGATATGCATTACATATGCAAGAACTGAACAATACAATTTTTTCTTCAAAAGGAAAAATTTGGGCACTGTTAATCATAAAGATTAAAAATCAAATGATGTTATTATACATGTTCAGTGCATTTTCAAAGCAATATTCGAACAAACAATAAATGATAGTGATACTATTCATGTTTAAAAGACAAATGTTATATTCCAAGTGCATATTCAAATAAACAGAGGCATTATTTGATGTTGTCATTCTACATGATCAAATGATAAATGCAAAGATTGTGCATGTATGGTAAATCATATAACAATGTTTTATCATTAAAAGAGTATGCATGTGTGATGAACTGAATAAGAATTCTATTATTATTCCTAATCAAACAAATAGTGTATGTGCATATATTGGAATGCTATGATTGTGTATTGTTGTTTATGTTTGAAGGACAGTATATAATTGAAGATAAAGATACATACCAAATGGTTAGGCTCTACTTCAATAAGTATTTCTCATGGGAGTCATCATCCCATACTCAAACTCCATGAGTAGTTATTTCATAGGAATTCGCAATAGTATATAAACATACTACTAGTCACTATAGTAGAAACAGACATGCAAACAGTAAGGTCGTAGTCAAAGAAAAGATGTAAACAGTACACGATGCTTCTAGTTTGACAAAGACACCATGATTTCCACATATTGCAATCACCTTTAGACATGGTGGCAAGTTCATTTAAAGCCATGGTTCTAACATTCAGTATAGCCGATAAAGAAGATGGAGTTCATCACTCAGTTATAACAACAAATAGCTTGCATGTATTCGTTGTTAGAAATAGATGTCAACGTTCATAGGTTCACTTCCAAATCAACAAAATAAGCTATGTCGGTATTCAAAAAAAGATGCTCTGTATTACAATGGACAACTTATATAGATGTTATAGAAAGAAACTATAAAGAAAAATGACAGCATGCATGGTGGAGCCAACAAGTAGAGCACAGAAGATAAAGACGAAAAACCCAAAATTATTTGCCACTTAAAATGGATACCCAGATTGACTAAACCCCAAGATCATTTACAACAAGCATGGTATGATCAATAAACAATAGTTGGAGTGAGCTCAAGTGTGCAAAGAGACATGAAATACAAACAACCTGCTCAACATAAGATACAAGAAGTCGAAGGGAGAGTGAGTAAAGAAAAGAAGAAAATAACTTATCAATGAGTTGCAAAGCCGAGCATACATGGAGGCTGAGTTCAAAAAAAGTAGATATGAACAAAATTCCATATGTTATGGCATGAGACTCCAAGTTAAACTAGAGCCTGTTGGTTAATAGTTTGTCCTTCCTTAAGATTTATAATCTATGACTCTTCAATACACCCAAGGTGAAAGAACAAAAGGATGTTTACCAACAAATGGGTCAGTGTAAGTCTCCTATCACTGCCCTATGAATTGACAAGTACAGCTCCCTGATTGTGTTTAATCTTCAATGAATTTGTTTCTTTTGATCATCAGATTATATTCTTATGAGTATTAACCAAATTGCTTGTAGGCACAAACAATTCAGGCAAAGATAAGGTTTAATCTATATTCGAATCTAATCTACCTATTCTAAAATGCATAGTCTACTGAGGGGAACAGAAGCAGAATCATACATAGA
>MU225905.1:508659-524501 GCA_018584345.1 Thuja plicata | reverse complement strand
CCATATACAACTGTACTTTCTATTCCAATGCATCTAAACTACTGAATGAATAGTAGAAGGATTATACATGAAAAGTAAATAGAATCACCCTCACTGCAACCACTAACATGAAATAGAATCCAATAGAAAACTGTAGCTTCACATACAATTGTTCTATCTATTCAAATGCAAATGAACAACTACAACGGTGCAACAAACATGAGACAAAGCCTCTGTAAATAGAATCACTTCTGCTTCATTAACAAGTTTTCCGACCTTGTATACTGAATTCTTTTCAGCATTAATAGAATTTACAATACATCAGGCTTCTAAGAGCCAATGACCTTCCCTCTTCTTGGAATACAAAGAGACAGAATACAAAGAGAAAGACTTTTCAAGTCTGAGAACTCGAACAGTCGCTATGGAATTAGAGACTCCTCATCTTCAGCCAGCATTATCGAGATGAATCCATTGGGCCACGGAGTCGAAACATCATTTTTCTGCACTGCAAGATATGAGACGGCGGGTTTTGGTAAAATGAGTGCGTAAATGGTTGTGGCGCACCTGATTTTGGATTTCCCACTTGGACCATCTACGAGTACTATTGCAAAAAATTAGGAAAGTACTTCTCCATTGCGGAGAATTGGAAAAATGCTTCTCCGGTGGAAAATGTGAAAAGTGCTTCTCTAGCGGAAAATGTAGAGGGAGGTGCAAAATCCGCAAAGTGCGAAAATCCTTCTTTGTGGAAAATCACCAAAGGAGGGCAAAACCCACAAAGCATGAAAATCCTCTACCTGTCTTTCTGCATGTCATTCTTAAGTGCACGGGCTACTTAACTTAAAGCACATGCTTTATTTGATCTCTTAAAACAACAACATGATATTCTTTTTTTAATAAATCGGGCCCACCTTATTACGACTAAGCTTGCGGAAAATCACCCGAGAGGGGCGAAACCCACATAGTATAAAATTTGCCTTTGCGGAAAATTGCCAAAGGGGGGCGAAACCCGCAAAGTGTGAAAATCCTTCTTTGTGGAAAATCACTTTCGTAGGTAGAATTCTGCCATGGAGAAGACGATTTATGAAATCCCGACGAGCTCGTTCTCGCTCATTTCTTAGCCAAATTGCTCGCCGTTTGTTGCATTAGGATCGTTGAGACCTGTAGAATCGATCCATACTAGTCTGCGATCTCTGCCTGAGAAAGAAACATCGATTAGAGCACAAATCTTTTCCGGGTTGGGATCTACAACTTACCCAAATATGAAAGGATCTTAGAACAACCCGCCCGGCTAAGAGAAGGAAAGACAATGACAGGAAAACCCGACAAAGATAGCTTACCTAAGAAAGACTTAGACATAGACTCAGACTGACTTGACATGACCAAATGACTCCAAGAATGCCAAACAAGGGGTGACTGAAAGTCAGACAACAGAGCCATGGTGGAGAGAGTGAGCTTTATGATTCTTCATGGTGGAGTTTGAAGATATAGCATGCATGGAGGCCGAGTTCTATTAACTCAAGTGTTGTAAGCTAGAGGAGCCAAAGTTCTCCTTTCACAAAACAACCCACTATTATTTGGAGCCTGAGCTCCATGCATTAAACTCAAAGGTCGTAGTCAGAGATAAAACAAAAGGAGATTATTGTATGTAGTTCGAGTTCAAACTGAAAGAAGCCATGAAGATATGCATGAAGAATGCTTTATATGTTTCATGGCATGAAACTCTAGATTCACATAAGAAGCTTGTGGTAGAGAGCCCAAGCTCTCTAGTTATTAATGATGAAACTCCAACTCAAGGCGTGCATCGAGCTCGAGCTCTGTTGACTCAAGTTTCCATGAACTTGAGGAAGTCAAGTTCAAAACTTAACACCATTACCCATTATATGTAAAACCCGAGTTCAACAATTAATGCACATTCATAGCCCGCAAATGCCAAAGAAGAAGGTAAAAATCTAGTATGATACAGATGATAACTCCCAGATAGCAATGATGAACTCCAGATTAACAATGAAGAACAAAGAAGTCCAGTAATGGATGCCATATCCACAGCATGGCGGCAGTATGAGAAATAAACCCTAAACATATTCCCCAAATGCAGCTTTACAAAATGAAATGCAAAATATAATATGAAAGTTTGGAAAGACTTTGAAGTCCACTGACAAAAGTAGTTAATTCCTTGCAGACTAGAGTGCATGACAGACCTCTCCAAGTTCCCCAAAGACTCAGCCAGTACCACTGAAGGAGATATTTTGCATCAAACATTTGTCATGTTGACCTTAGGTGTAGATCAGGTGGTTTATGCATAGTTTGGGTGTATGTCGTGGGTTAGGATTTTTTCATATATCATGGGGTTTGGGTTATATGGTATTGTTTTGGGGTTTTAAGACATGTTTTATATAGGTTGGCATTATATTTAAAAGATGTAATTTTTTAAATGTCATCATTAGGGAGGCTATAGTTAGGGCGTGATTTATGCCTTGGATTTAGGGTTTTCTATCTGTTGGGAGAGAGCTTTGGAGGGAATTTCATTTTTCAAAATGGGCCTTGAGAGACTATTTAGCTGAATCTCTTTATCATTTTTAGAGGTTCATGATTGAGGAGGAAGATTGCATTAGTGAACACTTGGTTCCTTTGCACTTTTTCTTACATTTTGCAGCCATCAGTTCATGTTTGATATAGATTATGTCCAAGTGAATGCATATATTCCTTGGAATTTGTGTACTTTCTCATGTAACTATTTTATAGATTCTGAGGAGAATAAAGCTTGCCCTATTTTTCATACATCTTTCTGAGTTTTCCTATCAATCCTTTCAAGTTTCTGCATTGAAGTGTAAATAACTTTACAATATAGATTAGTGAATTGTTACAAATTCCTATTCTAGGTTGTGGAGTGTAAACCTTTTGTAGAATCTGCATGTTTTTTGGAAGAATTGTCATTGTTTGTGGTACAGACCCTAGTAGTGAAATTGAAGTCAGCCTATGCATTGAATAGTGAATGTTATTGCAGAAATCATTAGTGTATGTCCTGTGGGTGCTAGTTTAAAATTCTGAGAAGTCTAAATCCATTTGGTGTATCACCCTCTTATTTAGTTTATTCAGTTACAGTAATTCTTTTCCCTTTTCCCAAAACCAGATAAAAATCAGTCTTAGGTGATACTCCAAATCAAATAGGAACTGGCCTAGAATCTAGAGATTTGTTCTCTCTCCCATCAATGAGAATGTTTCCATGTTTCAACAGGATAGCTAGATTTCATATCAAGTTAGAGGCGCAATCCTTATTGACAAGATTTTTTGGCACGCCCGATAGGACATGAATTGCTTCACAGTTCCTTGCAAGTTATTATTTCCTATTGCTATTTTTGTGTGTACTACAATATTTCAGCCTTTTAGAAGGTATTTTCCAACACCTGACGACTCTATCTTGAAGGTTTTGTTGCAAATTTAGTTGCAAATTTATTTTAATGAGAAGGACTCCTACAAGAGAAAACAACAAAGGATTTATCTATCAAGAGTTATAGCCCAGCATAACAGGAAGCATATCAACAAGAAGAGATAGAGCATCTCAAGCCGCACGAGAAAGATCCTCTTTGAGGGTGTCTGATTTTTCACTATTTTAAAATCCTATCTTTGAGGATCAAGCTACATTTTCAAAAGGGAATGAGGTAATTATTGAAGATTTCAATTTTTCTAAAGATTTAAGTGTCCTTGACAATTTTGGATCAGAATTACCCATTTTTGGAGAATTAGCAAAGGATCAATCTATTGTTGTAGCATCCATAAGTGGTACTACTACCCCAGGATTGAAAACATATCAAAGGAAGGTAATTCAGTCTAACAAATCTATTGTTCCACTTATAGTTCAACAGTAAGTACCACTAGTACAAATGGCCCAAAACTTGCCATTTGTGGCTTTCAATGCTGGCATCCCATTACAAATTGATGCCCATCATGATATTCCACCAGCAGCATTACAATGTTTGTCATACTTTAATGGTGAAAATCATATTTCAGCAATAGATCATATTAAAGATATTGCCACGCTTTGTGGTTTGCATCAAGTGACACATGATGATGTGGCACTAAAGTTATTAGCAACTTCTCTTAAAGGCAAAGCATTAATTTAGTTTCAAAGTTTAACATTAAATTCTATTTCTACATTGGATGAGTTAGGAACCATTTTAATCAGGAAATTTGAAGATAGATCTGATAACTTATCATCGGTTGAGAAGTTGACTACAATTAAAAGAAATACTAATGAGCATATTTCATATTTCAATTTTCATTTTCAGCGAACTTGGGACAGAATTTCAGCCTCTATTAAACCATCCAATGATTATGTATTTATATTTTATCTAAAGGATTTTAATAGTGACATTTCAATTATGATACAGTCTATAGGAGGACATACTTTACCTAATGCTTATGATGTTGTTGTTAGAGCTGAAAATAGCTTGATACAAGCTGGAAAGTTACCTCCAAGGCCACCAATGCCATATTGTGAAGATATACAGCCAGTAGTATTAGCTATTATACCACCTATAGTTATTATTCCACCTGTGCCAACACTAAATATGCAAGTTGCAGCAGAAGAATATGTTGCTACAGCTCCTATTAGGGTGTTAAAAGACATAAGTGACAGCATGATGAGGACTCTTCAGACCTATGTTAATGAGATAATGAATTTGAAGAGATAGCAAGGCCAATACAATAGGCCTCCTCAAGCAAATTATCAATAGAATAGGTCATTTAATCAGGCTTCTAGCTAAGCCAGCCAAGGCAAGCCCAAAGACAGCAAAGGAATTATGGTCAAATATTTGGTCAAGCATATAATTATGCAACTCTGAGTACTTCCAAGGAGATGGTAGTTGTTCCTCAAAATAATTATGTGCAAGAAGCAGAATGGTGTAACACATGTATTGATGCTCATTTTTAGTTAGATTTTCCTCACGCACTCAAGGCTAGAAGGCAGGATGTTCTGAAGGGATAGTCGGTTGATAGCCAAACAGAGGTACAATATGATCAAACATAAACACAAGGTAATCCTGATGTTGCTATAGTCAATTTTAATGATGATGACACTATTTTAGAAGCAAATTTTGACTCAAATCAAGTATGGAGACCAATAGCAGCAGGAAAAAGATCAAAAATCAAGGCTGGAAATTATCAACAGCAAGATGATAAGGTTCAATAGTCTTCTATTATAGTACAACAGTAGAAAAATAAAGCTAAGCAGCATGTACAAGCTCAAAAAGGAGTAGGACAGCCATTACAAACAGCAAATGAGCCTGTTGTTTTAAAATAGCACCAAAAGGTTAGTGTTCAGAACTTCAATATTGTTGATCACCTAAAAAAGACACATGTTCCCTTGTCTATATGGGATGTTTTGGCTCTTCCAGGCCAAAGAGACATGTTACAAGAAGTATTACAAGCACTTACATTATCTGTTGAGGTTTTGTCTCAACAAACCCCTAAGGTTTTGATGGCTACAAGTACTAGCACATCACAACAACCATCTAAGTTGGTCAAACCTCCTCCATTTTATGTTACTGTCATTATAGGACATCACCTAGTTCACAATTTTATGATTGATTTTGGTGCTACTAGCTCGGTTATGCCAAAGAAAATTGTCGACCAGCTAGGCCTTAAGTATGAACCACATGAAAGACGGGTAGTCTAGTTAGATGGAACATCAGTTGCAACTGTAGGGGTTATAAGGAATCTAGATTTGACATTGCATGCTTGTCCTAGTTTTTCAGTACCTATGGATGTATACATTATTGATTTGTCTCCTAACTTCTCTATATGTTTGTCACGAGAATTTACTGCCAAGATAGGAGGTTACTTGTCTGAAGATTGGACTCACATGTTTTTCCACACTAGGTATTGTACCAAGGTAACCATTAAATCATAAACTATTACAAAACTATGTGTTGAACAGCATATTGTTGATGTTGTAAATGAATCAGCAATTATGTTATTTTATCAAGAGGAAATATATGATGTTTGTGAGGCTCAAATTCAAATAAGTAATTTTCCTGATGTATTTATAGATTATTGGGCAACTGAAAATATTGGAATTTCATATCAGAAGATTGAGGAACCAAGTTTGGGTAACTATGTTATCCATGAGATTTTTTATTTTCTACCAACTGCTGTAAAAAGTGCAGATTTGGATCTTGAACAAGAATCTAACGTTGTTTGGAAGCTATTTTTTTATGGTTCACGTAGCAAGATAGGTGTAGGAGGAGGTTGTATGCTGGTTTCTCCAGCAAATGAGAGGTATTATGCTTCTTTCAGATTCACCTTCAGTTGTACTAATAATGTTGCTGAATATGAAGCCCTCGTAAATGGATTGAAGTAGGTCATTAAGAGAGGGATCAGCTGTTTGCAAATTTTTGGTGATTGAGAACTGGTTGTAAATGATTTTAAATTAGGTTAGAAATATCCATTCAACTAAGAATGATTTATTGAAAATTTATAAACATGTTGTATGGGATTTGATTGAAGGTTTTGAGGCTTTTAATCTGCAATCCATTCCTAGAAATTAGAACAAACATGTTTATAGGCTTGCTGCCATTGGTGCCCAATATGATATCCCAAATGAGATCAACAATAGTAAGGGGATAAATTATATAAAAGAAATTGCTAGACCTATTGTCCCTAATAATGCTGATTGTTGGAAATTTGTTGAATCTCACCAACATATTGTTAATTTTTTAAGAGAGGAGGCTGAGTTTGCACAGCCAAACCAAAAAAAATTGCAGGAGAAATATGAAGACTAGATCATTGAATTAAGGACAAATATGATGCCCAAAGGTCTTGTGACCTTAAATTACATGTTTGGTATTAATGATAAATTTAAGAAGGATAAATCTATCTTTCAGATCAAAGAAGAACATTATGAAGAGGTGTCAGTTACAAAGGATAAAGTTTTGAAACTTGGAAAGGTATGTACACCTTAAGAATGTCAAACCTTTGTCAACTTATGAAATGAATTTCATGATATTATTGCTTGGAGTTATTCGGATTTGAAAGGATTTGATCCTAGTATTTCTCAACATACAATTGAATTAGAACTAGGAGCCAAACCAGTTAGGCAAAAACAGAGGCCAATAAATCCTAAACTAGAGCCTCTCATGATTAAAGAATTGAATAAACTGATTGAGAGCAATATCATTTTTCCAATCAAACATACTTCATGGGTATCCAATCTGGTTCTTGTTAGGAAAATGAATGGAGAAATCAAATTGTGTGTTGATTTCCGTGACTTGAATAGAGCTTCGTTGAAAGATAGGGATCCTTTGCCTTCAATGGAACAAATTTTGCAGGTTGTTTCAGGTTCAGAATGGTTTCCATTGCTTGATGGTTTCTCTGGTTACAACCAAATTTTGGTAAAGGAAGAGGATAGATTCAAGATAGCATTTACAACCAAATGGAGAACTATGGCTTATCAAAAGATGTCATTTGGCTTATCTAATGCAGGTGCAAAATTTCAGAAGGCTATCGACAAGGCCTTCATAAACTTAATGTACAGGTTTGTACTTGTATATCTTAATGATATTACTATTTTCTCAAAGAATGCATCAGATCACTTTCAACATTTAAGAGTTATTTTTTAGAGATGCAAGGAATATGGTATTTCTTTAAATCCCAAGAAGAGTATATTTGTTGTCCATGAAGGTAAATTGTTGGGATTTATTGTCTCAAAAGAAGGTATCACTATTGAACCCAAAAGAGTAAGTGGTATCCTTGCCTTACCACTTCCTCTTCACAAAAAGGGTCTTCAAAGTTTCTTAGGGAGAATCAACTTTGTAAGAAGATTTATTCCAGACATTGTTGAATTACTAATGCCATTAAAATCCATGCTCAAGAAAAATATTGCTTTCAGATGGACCAAAGAAGGCAAACTTAGCTTTGAATTAATTAAGGAAACATTAGCTACTACCCCTACCTTATTAAATCCTGATTTTTCAAAGGATTTCATTTTATATGCATATGGGAATGTTGATAGCATTGCTTCCATGTTAGTTTAGAAGAATGAAATAGGTTTTGAGAAACCAATAGCTTTTGTAAGTCAAGGACTTAAATACAATGAGCTACATTATTCATTTGTTGAAAAGCATGTACTTTTTGTGATTAGAAGTTTGAAGAAGTTCAGGCATATGGTTTCTAACAATAAGATTAAACTAATGGTTTCACATCCTTTTGTTAAGGTTTTTTTGTTGATTAAGGATTTCAACACCAAGAGAGTTGGCTAGATCACAAAGGCAATGGAGTATGACATTGAGATTAAAGTTACCAAGCTGGTAAGAGGTAAGGGTTTATGTGAACAGTTGGCTGGAAATGGAGATAACACTCCAAAAGATTATTCTAAAGAGGTTTTGGCTTTAGAAGACAATGAACAAATTGTTGTCCCAGATTTACATAATGATTGGGTGAACGATATGGTTGACTTCTTGCAAATAGGACATTGTCTAGAAGGTTTGGATAGATCAAAAAGGAGGTATTTCATATTACAATCCATTTCTTATTGTTTGCTAAATAATATATTGTTTAGGAGGGATCACAATGGCATGCTACTAAGATGCATTAGTGGAGATCAAACTGAAAAAAATTTGGAAGAATTCCATGATGGATCAGAAGGTGGCCATTTTGCTGCAAGGACTACAACATTAAATATTATGAAGGCTGGATATTTTTGGCCAACCCTGTATGAAGATGCCTTCATATGGATGAGGGGGTGTCTAAAGTGTGATGTTTTTGCAATTAAACAGAGGTTAGCAAATTTACCTCTTAATCCAGTTCAAGTTGAACATCCTTTTGTCAAGTGGGGACTAGATTTTATTGGCCCCATAAATCCGTCATCAAGTTCAAGTCATAGATGCATTTTAACAGCAACAGATTATTTTACAAAGTAGACTGAGGCTGTTGCATTGAAAGATGCAAATGAAAGTTTGGTTCTGAATTTCTATGAAGATCTGATTGCAAGGCTTGGAACACCTGAATCCATTATTTTTTTATAATTCCTTGGCCTTTTTAGGTGCAAGAATTACTGATTGGGCAGTTAAAAAAAATGTTTATCTTAGTACCTTATCCAATTATTATGCACAGGACAATGGACAAGCAGAATCAACAAACAAAAATCTGATTCACATCATCAAGAGAACTATTGAAGATAACCAGAAATCTTGGAATAGCAAGTTAAAATAGGCCTTATGGGCTGATAGGATCACCCCAAAGTGCTCAATAGGAAATTCACTCTACATTTTGGTTTATGGAAGAGAGGCAAGGTTGCCAATTTCAGTGGAGTTACCAAGCTTGAGCTTTATCAAAGAGTTAGATCTGCTAGACCAACAGCCTGTGGAGGTAAGGCTTGCTAAATTGGTAGAGTTAGAAGAGATTAGTAAAGTATCTTTTCAAAAGTTGGAGGAACATCATGATCAAATGAAGAAGACATTTGACAGAAAATTTGTCGCAAGAGTCTTTACAGAAGGTGATTTAGTGCTTAAATGGGATAAGATGAAGATTAGACCTAGTAAGTATTCAAAGTTTGATTCCATTTGGAGTGGATAATTTGTGATTATAGGATGCAAAGCGCATAATTCTTTTTAGCTCTCAAATATGGAAGGAGAAGAATTGTTGATCCCAGTTAATGGGATCCACCTCAAGCGTTGCTTTTGAGGTTAGTTGGTTTGATTAAGTTCTTTTCACATAGTTAGTTTCCTTCAGTTAGTTGGAGTTAGTACTTCTATTCTCATAGTGGTCAAATCAAGAAGGTACACACCATGCATAATCAAGAACCCATTGGGATACCCAGTTATAAATGATAAATAACTCAATGATGTAATCATGGTGGGAAGAGAAGTTGGAACCAGGTAGTTTGTTTTTCAGTTTTGAAAGGTTAGAATAAATATAAATAGAAAGATCAATCACATAATATATGCATGAACATCATACACATCACATGAGACATGGATAAATTCCACTATCTCATATCATATTCATCATGCCCAAACATATATTATGCAACCAAGGTTGTTGTTCAAGCTCATTCTGCCTTTGGTTTTTTTTGGTTTCTATTTCTATAGAATCATCATCATATAAATTATGCTCATCGCATGATACATGGATAAATTCCATTGTATCACATCACAAGCATAAATTTATACAGCAATGATGAAGTAGTTTTCTTTCTCTAAGTGTTATCAGCACAAGTTTCAATTTAGTTTTAGTTTTCAGTTTGCAGTGTGTGTTCAGTTGAGAAGGTTCAGTTTTTTCTAAAAGTTAAAGACTCTATGCCTAATGGATAAGCAAAAAGGCAACTGGTCTGATTTTGTTTAGCAGGCAAACACCCCTGAGAGGTCACCAAAAAATGTTACCAATTTAGTTTGCATACTAAATTGGTAAGTTGACACTACTTTTACATTGAATTATGGATTGAATAGTTGTTGTTCTAAGTTGCAGAATTGCTTGAATTCAAAAGATAAAGTAGACATGTAGTATGAAAATTGTAAACATTAAAAGATTGCATAAAGGTACACCTCTAACATTTCTATTCAGCTAATGAAGTTGAAATACATTGCTTTTGCATTCATATTAACACTGATATTGTACTCTAAGTATTGATCAGATTCAAATTTTCAAATTCATAATTGATCATTACATTGTGCATTCAAATTGAATGTAGTAAAGAAGTATTCCTTCAAGGTTACATCTTTCATATTGAGAACTTAGAGAACATATGCAATTTTGAAAGTGAGATAGAAGCATAATAAGGTTCAGGGGTCCGTACATTGTCTTTAAGATGTCTTCTGCATGTTGGAGCTTATTAGATGCGTTATCTGAATCTTCATGTCTTTGGCCTTGTCTTTGTTTCTTATGCATCCTAAGTCTTATTCTGGTCCTAACTTGCATCATGGAGAGAAAAAAGAGTTAGATCCAAATTGGATCTAGGCAATGCATAAAAACCAAAACAATATGCTACAATCAAACTTTCAGAACCGTAAATGTACTAATAACATCAATACAATAGCAAAAGCATGCATCTAAATCAACTAAATAAAAGTATCAAAGGGACATAGCTTCATGAAACCTTTTACTATTTATAGTTATCATTCTGCATTACTCAAGAGTTGTTGTTTGTAAAAGTAGAAAGCTGGATTAAAGGGATTTAGTTCTTGTAGCTAAGAAACCTTTTTCAGAACATCAAACATATTAAGATAGTAAACACAACCAGTCAAACAACATTCATGAATGAATTTGATTTCACATGACACCCACACACAAACATTGATTGGTTGATTCTGTCAACTAACCTAACAGATTGATTTGATGATGTGTGCAAGCAATGTAAGCAAAATTATAGTCAAATGCAAAAAGAAACATGATCTATGAATTCACTAGTTTCAGATGATAAAGAAAAATGCAGTGAGTGTCACGAGCCAGTGCTCGAACCTCATAAGATGCATTACATGAAATACAAGAAAGATAAAAGTTCAAAAGTTCAGAAAGGACTAGCATGCAGAAAAAAAAAAGATACAGTTCATGACAGTTCCTATAAGGTAAATACATGTTGTTACAAGTTTTAATTCTATTTGAGACAAAATGCAGAATACAGTAATGTTGTTAGAAGATGCATGTAAAATGAAATGATAATCAAGAGCAAAGAACAGAATTGTAGATCTAAGAAATGAGGTAACATTGTACTCTATCATTATACAAGCAAAGATTAAATGTAATGTTGTTTGAAATATGCATATGAAATCATCAAATAAACAATGTACAAATATATATAAATTACATAGAACACTAATGTTGTTACAAAGTAGAATGCATATACAGAAGAGCCAATTGCATTGACTCAATTTGAGAAATTGTGTATACATAGTTCATACATTATTGGCATCAGACAAGAATTCATCCTACATGTTGTTCTGATTACTATTATGTTTGAATGAGAGAAAAATAGAAAAAAAGTGGTGATATACATTCTTGCAATTAAATGGTTTAGATAATATGCATTCTCAACAGTGATGACTTTTAAAGATATGCATTACATATGCAAGAACTGAACAATACAATGTTTTCTTCAAAAAAAATAATTTGGGCACTGTTAATGATCAAGATTGAAAACCAAATGATGTTGTTATTATACATGTTCAATGCATTTTCAAAGCAATATTCATGTTCAGGCTTAGAATTGTCACCCTAAATCAGGCATTAGGGCTTCATGGAAATTCTATCTAACAATGGAAACTTCCTCTAGCTGTAGGTGAACTATGGATGAGGAAGAAACTCTGGATTCTAGGTTGGTTCCTATCTGATATTGAATATCACCTCCTGATTGAAAACTTAATTGAGAAAAGGGGAGAAAGATTTAAAATTGAACTTGCATGAAAACTAGAAAAAGGTGATACACCAAGGAGATTCAGATTATTTTGAAGGTTCAAACTGACATTCACTTATCATACCCTGATGGATCTCTGCACTATCATTCACTGCTCAATACATAGGTTAATTGGAAGGTGACAACTAGGGTTTGACCACAAGCAGTACTTTTACCATTAACAACATGCACATTTTGCAAAAGGCTTATATTATGTAATATAGAATAGGAATCAATGCAATTCACTAAACCATATTCCAAAGGTATTACTCTTATATGTAGAAAATTGAAAAGGAACTTGAACAGATGATCACAATAAGATGTATGTAAAAAGTGGGCCACTATATTCTTCGCAAAATCTGTATATAAGTTACATGTATGAATCCCCGAGCAATGGCAAGGAATAATGAAATCCTCTTGCACACAACCGAAATTACAAGCATGAACTTGAACTGGAATACAAAGAAAAATGAATCAACGGCTATAAGAATCATAAATTCACTAAAGCTGCTTTCTCCACCAATTTGACCCCCTTAACATAAAGTAGAAACTCCCTCTAAATAGCCAACATGGCTTATTTCAAATAGTCTTCCCTCCAAAAAGAAATCCCTCCAAAACCTCTCCATAACTATAGGGTTTAATAAATTACCCTAAGAAAAAACCCTAAGTTTTAACCCCCCAAAACTATACCAATTACCAATGTATCAATTACATCCCCTTCGAATACATGACATTTTTTAGCAATGTTCTATCACCCTATTCAAAACCTGACTACCTAACATCAGAGGGTTAGAAACCCTTATCAACTCGGCATCAACCCATCTCTGACTCGGCTGACACCATACCACTGTGGTTGATGTTGCTATGGTTTGGTAACCAGCCTGGTTTGTCTTTGATTTGATCACCACCAGTTGGAATGGATAGTTTTATCCTGTTATGGCACAAAAAGGTACCAATGTGGCAATGTCGATGCATTTGAACTATAATTGCATTTACTCCATCTGACAATGGATTTCAAATGAGAGTAAAATAAAATGTATTCCATTTATCAGTTTCATTTGCATCTTTAGGGTTTTGTTTTGTGGTGCCACCATGTTTGAAACTGGAAACCATGAATCTCTGCTATGTTTCCGCCTCTGTTCTATAGAGAAACTTCAAGTTTCATGAGCTTTATGAGGGAAACAAAAATGTCGTTTACATGCTCAATGTAACATATGGCATCTTTGTTGTCACATTCTTCTTCAGTAAAGGCCATGGCTTTTGATCTTCATTTTCTTAGAACTCAAGTTCCAACTGTAAGTTTGCTTGCACTTGCTTTAATGTTGGGATGTTTCGATGATATAGTATCTTCGGTCTTCTTTTTTTCTTGATTTTGGGTTTCATCTGTAAGTTATCTTCAGTCTTCTTGAAATCTTGGAACACTTGATGATGAAGTGTTTTCAAAGCCATTTACAAATGGCACTACAGATTTAATTGTAACTCAGGTTCTGAATTGATGTCTTACCACCATTTTGGGTTTTAAACCGTAGTGTATGAAGAAGACTCAGGGAGTTCTTCTCTGTTTGACCACCACTTGTAGATTCGGGATGCAACACCACTGCAATCTTGGAGTGGTCTTAAACTATGATTGAGGTGTCGACCCATGAACCTTGGCTCTAAACTTGGGACATCTCTATCATAGTTTCAGACTTATCCCCAGTCTATTGTGTGATATGTAACTGAGAAAAACACCGCGGCCTCCTCTGTATGTTTTTTCACTTCCTCCTTCAGACACGCGGGCAACAGACCAATTTATGAATGTTTTACTTCGACCACCATGTGGGTTTTCTGGAAACCATGACTCTCTTCAGCATATAGAAATGTAGCTTATGACTAAAAGGTGCGGTGAATGTATTCTCTTCAAACTTTATGACATCTTTCAGTCATAATCTTCACATTTCTACTGCGAGTTGACACAACCATGATTTGACAGTATAATGTTCCAGCAGCTTCTGTATATACAGATAAGTGATTATCTCCTCTATTGTTTATTTCTCTTTGCTTATTGCATCCATGTGAACCTTCTAAATGTTTTATGCATGTTGGTGCTCTCTGTTTGATGTCAACTGTAGCTTTAAATCTTCATACAACTCTTGAACTATCATTTGTTTACTATCAAACCCATGAACTTCAGTATTGCTTGATGTTGAACCTCTCTGTCATTCCCACATGCTTTTACTTGCATCACTTAAAAATAACCACATAGCTTTGCACTTGGAGTTGTCAGTTTGATGCTTCTTCAATTTTGAAGTGAACCATGAGATTTGCATTGTCTGAATATTTTAACAAAAACATTATTCTTGCTGTCTTCAAATACAAGTAATTAGCAAGCACAATATATGTTTCTCTGTTTGATGACACTCCACTGTTTGAAAAAGAAACACACATAAGATATTTAACTGCAACATTATGTTAAAAAACACTATTAGTTTACAGTCTTGATGACAATACTAAGCATCTCTTTAGCATGTTAGCACAAATATTTTGAATATGATGTTGTTCTTTAATGTAAAAATACATTGTTTTTCTTTTGAAGTATACCTAGGAAAGAACAAACCCATGGGGTTCGAGAACGGGCTCGTGACTCCCATGGATTTTACTTCAAGACAGTAAACCCATTCTGCATATATAATTCTTATCAATAGTACATGCCTTGTTCTATTATCAAGAATGTTCATCTTTTCAAAACATCTATATGAGATGTAAACTTTGCAAAAAGAAACTGTCTCAACAGTTTGTCTAAAACACATTATACATTGCAATATTTCAGAACTATTAAGCATAGTCTCAATTAATGAAGCTTCTGGATATCTTGTAATACTTTTTCCATTATTTTTACTCTCTGTATGTGCACACCCATGCTAATCTGAGACTGTTAATTTCTGTCCAAACTTGCAGTTTTCACATTTTTTGTTCCATGCTTTTACTCTGTCAGCATTTTCTCATTTAACACAGTTTATGCATAATCTTTATGTATGAGATTTCAAATTTGATCCTCCAAGTGAAATTTTAACAAATGTCTAGTATAAATATATATATATGAAGAAGCACTTACTGTAACAGCATTTTCATACTTTCCATTAATTGCAAAAAAAATAGCGGATCTTCAGAGTCTTTCAATTCTGCAATTCTCCAGCTTTTCTGTTCATGTCCTTTCTGTAGCATCTTTTGCATCTTCATATGTTTTCACCTCATCCTTATTATGTACATGAGAAATAACCTTTTGAGATATCAACCATCCTTCTGCATATAATAGTTTATGTGAAGTTCGAGCACGGGCTCGTGACATCCATTGCATCATTTTCTTTTGTTTCCTGCATTCAGTTATAGATACCTATCCATTTGCACACAAAATAACACTCAATTTATTAGGTCATCAAATCATATGCACCAATTAATATTTGTGAGTGAATATAAGATAACATTCACTCATGAATATTGG
>MU225905.1:487938-498635 GCA_018584345.1 Thuja plicata | reverse complement strand
GATTTGAGGAATGAATTTAGAAGAAAATGAATGATTAATTAATGATTAAGAAACCATTAATTAATAGATGAAAATTAGGGTTTTAATGTAAAGTCGCAAGCCTGTCCATTTTAGGGTGTCTACACTACCAAACTTATTGTTCTATAACCAATACAAATGTCTGACTCTTGGTAAGCTCTTCTAGCTTAGATTTGTTTCTTGCAAAGTAATTTCTTCATTCTTCACTCCCTTTACTGGATAGATGTAGAAACTTCTGATTCTGTCTCTCCCTTTGTTGTAGAATTTCTTCTCTGATGTTTTATCTCCATTTGGTTGTTCCTCTCCTTGATGGATATCTCTTTTTCCTTTGACAATAATGATATTTCTGATGGATATACTCTCTCCTTTTGAGTCATCTCTCCCTTAGGATACTTCTCTCCCTTTGGATGATCATGATGGATATTTTATATGGATATATAATCTCTCTCCCTTTGACAGCAATGCCAAACTATATCTCTTTTCTATTTTTCATAATATATTCCTTGAATTTTCCTTTCCATCAGTAATACAATAACTCTGGTGATCAGTATAGATAAGTACCTTCATGTGTACTGATATATCTTTTCAGCCAATCTCTTTGCTTGCATCAACATGAATGATCTTATGATTATGTGTAAGCTGATGCAGCCTCCTAGTCAGCTTAGTGACCAATAGACAAGGGTGGGACCCCTAGTCTCTTTCTCAGGTACTCAAATGTATCTTTAGGCAATGAATTTATGAATATGTCTACTAATTGTTCATTGGATTGAACATATTCCAGTATCACCTCTTTCTCTTGTACTTTTTCTCTTAAGTAATGATACTTTATAGCAATATTTTTAGTCTTAGCATGCATGACAGGATTCTTTCAAATGTTTATTGCACTTGTATTATCACAATAGATAATCACTGGTTCAATAATTTTCATATTCATACCTTCCAGTAACTATTTGATCCATGCAATGTTAGAGCAATTTGCAGCAGCAGTAGCCACATATTCTTCTTCTTCTGCAGTAGATTGTGAGATGCATCCTTGCTTCTTACTTATCCATGTGACAAGTCTGTCACCCATGAATAATGCTCCTCCTGTTGTGCTCTTTCTGTCATTTAAGTTTCCAGCCCAATCACCATATGTATAGACTTGAGGCTCAAATTTTTCTTCTCTTTTATACCATAAGCCATAGTCTTTGGTATTCTTTAAATATCTCAAAATTATTTTGACAGCAGTCATGTGTGATTCCTTGGTATAATCAGAGAATATTGTAACTATTCCAACTGCATGTGCTATATCTGGTCTAGTATGAACAACATGCATGAGTTTTCAAATCATAGATCTATATAGGTTCTAATTTACCTTGGTTGACTTATCTTCCTTTGTCAACTTGCATCTTATTGCCATAGGTGTTCCAACTGGTTTGGAATCTTCCATTTTGAATATCTTCAACACTTCCTTGATGTATTTGGATTGTGTGATATAGATGTCTGCATCTTGTTGAAGAATCTATAGACCAAGAAATAATTTGATCTCCCCAAACATTGACATCTCAAACTCTTTGCTCATTTCATTAGAAAAAGATTTACATAACATATCATTACCCCCAAATATGATATCATCAAAAAATATTTTAGCAATCAAAATATTATCATCAGTATCTTCTTTTAAATACATATTATTATTTTCACTTGTTCTTACAAATCCAATACTTATGAGATAGGAGTGAAGTCTTTCATACCATGCTCTCAATGATTTTTTTAATCCATACAAGGCTTTGTGTATTCTAAAAACCATGTTTCTCTTGATAGAATCAACAAACCCTTATGGTTGTTCAATGTATACCTCTTCTTCTAGTATTCCATTTAGGAATGCAGATTTGACATCCATTTGGTATACCTTGAATCCTTTGAATGCAACATAAGAAATTAGAATTTTGACTCCTTCTCGTCTAGCAACGGGTGCAAAGGTTTCTCTATAGTCAATACCTTCTTCTTGTGCATACCCCTTGCATACTAATCTTGCTTTGTTCCTTGTGACTTCTCCATTCTTATTCAGCTAGTTTCTGAATATCCATTTGGTACCATGACATTCTTGTCATCTAGTCTAGGTACTAATGTCCATGTTTTTTTCTTCTCAATCTGTTCTATCTCTTCATTCATAGCACTAACCCATTCTTCATTTTTAAGTGCAGTATTAACAGATTTAGGCTCAAAATCACAAATTAAACATCTAGTATTCAGTGACTTCATTCTTGTTCTCATTCTAGCCTTCTTGTCTCCTATGATCTGGTTCTATGGATGGTGTCTTCTGACATACTTGGCAAGTATCGGTTCAGCTCTCTATTCATCATTTTGATCATCATCTTGACCTTCATTCTGATCTCCATCACTCGGGACATTAGTTTGAGAAATTTCTTGATTTTCGGTGTTTGCAGCTTGATGCTCAGGTGCATTTGTTTGTCGCTCATAAGTGATACACTTTTTCTTGGGTAGAGTGTCAGGTTCTTCACTATAGAAAAACCTGTTGTAGTCTTCTGGTTCCTTTCTTCTTTCCTCGTCATTTTTCTCAGCAAATTCATCTATTTTGACATTTACACTTTCAATTATTTTGTCAGAGAATTTGTTAAGACATTTATAAGCCTTGCTTTTGGTAGAATACCATAAAAATATTCCTTCTTCACCTTTGGAGTCAAGCTTTCCATTTCTATCATCTTTCAAAATATAACATTGACTTCCAAAATTTTTGAAGTAACTTACATTGGGTGTATATCCATACCATAGCTCATAAGGTGTCTTATTGGTGTCTTTCTTCAATTGAACTCCATTCAATGTGTAGACAACAGTACTGACAACTTCCCTCCAGAATGTTTTAGTGATTCCTTTCTCAATCATCAGTGTCCTAGCATAATCAACAATGGATTTGTTCCTTCTTTCAGCAATCCCATTTTGTTGTGGTATTCTTGGTGCAAAAACATGTCTTTGAATTCCATGCTCATTACAAAATTTAGTGAATTCATCATAAATAAATTCTCCTCCTCTATCTGATCTTAAGCATTTTAGTTCCTTGCCACTTTGTTTTTCTACAATAGCTTTATACCATTTAAACATCTTGAATGCTTCTGATTTCTCTTTTAAGAACATAACTGTCATCATTCTAGAATATTCATCAACAAAGAGAATGAAGTATCTATCACCATAGTAACTCTTTGTTCTCATTGGTCCACATAGATCAATATGGACTAATTCTAGAATAACATTAGATGTGTAGGTTTTTCTCTTGAAACTAGACTTTGTCATTTTACCTTTTTGACAATTTTTACACATGACATGGTCAGGCTTTGACATGCTCGACAAGCCTCTTACTTTTCTTTTATTGTTTATCCTAATCATGTTGTCAAAATTCACATAACATAACCTTTATTACACAACCATATGTCTTTGCTTCTATCCATTAAACAAGTGGTGTTAATATCATCAAGATAGAATAGGTTACCTTTTGTATGTTCACCAGTTCCGATCAACCTTCCTAATTCATTAAAGATCTTTGCCTTTTTGTTCTCAAATGCAACTCGGTGTCCTATGTTATTTAGCTATGAAACACTCAATAGATTATAGTTAAGTCATTTTACCCAGTATGCATTTTCACATATGATTAGATTATTCAACATTATGGTTCCTTTACCTTCAACCAGACAAGGTGAGTCATTACCCATTCTTATTGATCCACCATTATAATATTCAAAAGTTTCAAAAAAAAATTTATCTCCAGTCATGTGGTGAGTACAGCCACTATCAATAATCCATACATCATTCTTACTAACCTTAGATATGAGTGCAGTTTCAACATACCTTTCTTCTTCATCTGAATCATCCTTCATAACAACAAATACCACCTCAATATATTCATCAGATTCGGTGTCAGTATTGTCAATTTTGTTCTCATCTAGGTAACAAGCTTTCTTTCCTTTGTCCATGTAGTCTTGGTTGTCTCTTCTGTCAGATTATCAGTTGCTTTGGTAATCTTTGTCATCACCTCTGTCAAACTTCTTTTCATATGATCTGTCACTATTCCTATCTTCTTTTCTTTTGTTAGGACATCTAGCAGCAAAGTGTCCAATCTCTTTACAATTAAAACATAACAATGGTAATTTAGCTTTGTATCTACCTTTGCCTCTCAGAAATATTCTAGCCATTAGTGCTTCAATCTCATCAAGTTCTTGGTCATCACTATCACTTTCACTATCATTTCTCATAATGTGTTTATGACTTGACTTATTTTTAAAGAAGATTTGAATGCGGACTAAATAGATGGTAAGACATTGTTATCAATTTTATTCATCTCAAATGAAATAAGTCTACAAACCAAACTATCTAGAGTGACATTGTTATTTGCTACTACTCTCATTTCTTGTATAGCAGATACTCTAATAGCATAAACAGACAGTAAGGTTCTTATTATTTTACTTACCTTCTTCAAGTACACCTCCAACTCCTTGGATAGCATTGACTTCCTCTTTGATTTTGCAGCTGTACTAAGTGATGTTTTCTCCTTCTTTCATTCTTAGGTCATCAAATTTTCCTTTTAGGCTTTCTGCCTTAGAACTTAGCTTATTTACATCTCCTCCATGTACTATCTCCTCCATGTACTAGCTTCAATTTGTCCCACATTTTCTTTGCAGTGATGCATATCTTGACATCTTCAAATTCAGCATCGGAGAGTGAGGAAGCAATTTCTATTATCATAGAATTGTTCTCATGCTTTTCTCTCAATTGATCAAGTGTGTGAGGTCCAGTAGGCAACACATATTCAGTATCCAAGCATTGAGTAACATCATTTCCAATACCTGATAGGTGGAGTCTTATCCTGATTTTCCATGATGCAAAATTATCTTTGTTCAACTTATGTGCATCCCTTTTGCTCATCTTGTGATCTTTAGCTTAGGTCTTGAAACCTCATTTCTTTGCACACAAGCTCTTATACCAATCGTTAGAATAACTGAGAGGGGGGGTGAATGAGTAGCCTCAAAAATTAATCCAATAAATCAACCCAAAAACTTTATACCACAAATATAAACCTCTAGTTATCTTTAGTCCTACAAGATGTATGCCTTTAAATAATCTTATCAAATAACTATTGCTTGGATTTCACTATGAATCTTTTTTTCTTAATTTTACCGAATAGCAGTCTAGCCTTTACCAAAATACAGTAAATAACTTAGTGTTTAGCGATCAATCATGTTTTAGTAAAGTGTAAAGCAAAAAATTAAATCAATAAACGAGATACACATTTGACAAATGGATTTTTAACGTGGAAACCCTGTTAAGGGAAAAACCACTTAGGACCGGTAACCCAAAATTTTCACTCTTCTGAAGTGAGCTTGGTGAAGAGCCAACCTTGTTAAAGGTTACAAACACATTGTTAAGTGTGACCTTGTTAGAGTATTTAAATATAATAGTTTTTCACTTGATATCTAGCATTTCACTATGTTATCTTCATGAGAAACTTTTTGATACTCCTTGGGATTTATATCAATATATAAAGGATAGTTAAATCCCATTCTGTTAAGAGATTTTCTGAATCAATGGTTAAACTGAAATAGTATATGATCTGTTCATAAATACAACTTAATCTTGCAGATGTTCAGATCTATTGTAAGCTCATAATACCTTCCTGATCAATGATTCCCTTTTATATTCCTTTGCTCTTTCTGCTCGGTGATGTTTTTGGTTCTCTATTTCTCGGTGTCCGTAGAAATCCTTAGCTCTGTTCTTTAGCTTGTTTGATTAGGACTGTATGAAGACTCTTTATCTTCACTAGTATCTCTTTAGCATCCTTTATTATTCTCCCCCAATTCATAATGAATTATCTTGTCTCTCTTATAGACATAATTTCATCATTTCTATGTCCTTGTCTTTCTTGTTCTTGACGTGATCCACAAATCTCGTCATTCTTGATTTAAATATACCTTTAGTTTTATCGTGCAGATTTCTCCTTGACAACTAGAATAAAACTAGCTTTAATCTCTATCTTATCTTTGGCTTTTAACTGGTCAATGAAATCAATATAATCAATCAGTTAACTCCATATTTAGTTCCTGTTAGCTAAGTCTTTTATCATTTCTGAACTTCAATTATTATCGATGTTTAACTCCTTGTTTGCTCGGTCTTGACTTCAGTTGTCCTCGGGCATCTCTATCTGCCAGGGTTGTCTATCTGTTAGGCAAAACTGTGACTTTCAATTCTTCTCAGGTATCACTTAGGTTATGCTCAGTAATGATTGATTAGGTATCTTTCTTGGGTATCACTGTGACTCTTCTTAGGTTTCTCTATCTGTCGGTGTGCACTGTCCGTCGGTGTTTGTTGTCACTTGGTGTATACTGAACTTTTATGTATTACTGATAACATAACCTTTATCTCTTTGGTTCTTTGAAGTCTTTGACACTATGTATATATAACCAATCAGATTATATCAAGTTGACATCAATGACAATACAATTCATTAACTGATTTAATGTCTTGCATTAACTGTTTGCATCTCGGTGATCATCAACTTAACATCTTCAAACATTCAATCAGTTATTGTTCATCAACAGATTTTCCTAAGTACTACTGGGAGGTTACCCAGCAATATATGTACTATTGTGAAAATCATCACAAGTCCATTTTTTGTTGGGTCAAGTTCCTAATAGTGCTTGGTCAAATCTGCATGTTTGTCACCTATGCATATAACTTCTCTGAAAATACATAACTTTCATTCCAACCGTAGGAATGGTCATGTATTAATAATGCCCTAGTGGATTGTTTGCATAAGTTGATTTTATACAATATGGATCCCTTACATTCAATATTTGGTCCTATGGTTCTTTTAAGAGCATTAGGACAATTTGACATTGCATTGAATTTATTACATTGAAAAGCCATAATTGGATTCAAGACATTATAATTGACCCTTTAAGTCCTTGTAACTCCATCCCTGATAATTATAGCCTTTATGTCTTCTATTGGTCCATGATCTGGTCCTGCACCATACTCCCCTCTTAGGAAAAATCTCTTGTCCCAAGAGATAAATGGTTTTCACCTTGCTCCATGAATCCTCCTTGAAGGTACTTTATTGTGTGGTATCATAGGGTAATTTGGTTGTATTAAAAATTAACCAAAGGTTGTCTTCTTATCCATGTACCCTACATGAAACTTAGAACAAAAATCAGTACTCAAAATGTATGTTTAGTCCCCTTTATGGGACAGTCATATCCCTATTGTTACTTCTTCTCTTCCTCTATCTTTATCAGGTCCTCTTGACCCCTCCAACCTTGTACCCCTTTTATACTCCTAAAGATCATTCTATAGTTCCAACTTTGATGTTTTCCTATCTTAAAAAAGGCTATCTTGTAGGTCTAAATTGTACCCTGTCATTTTTCATTCTCTGATGTAACTTTTTAGCCCCTTGCCAAGTTGTATCCTCTTGCTTTGATCCCTGAACAAACATGTATATCTTTTCAGAAAAATAAATGACACTATGTTCCTTTTTCATCCCACAAGGCAATTAAAGGTGTTAACATAAACATATTATTTTCCTTATGCATAATATATTCATTTATGTATTCATCATGAATTGTCTTTCTTAAATAGTAGTTAGTGCATGGTAGTTATTTCAACTTCCTATTGCCAAAATAGTAATTGGTATCATGAAATTAGTTAGGTCTCATCCTCACTGTTCATCCAAAGAAATATTAAAGACATGGAGTGTATATGCAATTAACTATAGATTAGTTAGTAGATATGCAAGATAGAGTGGATGACTAAATGAAAAATTAACTATAGATTAACTTTTTATTCTTCTTCATTTTATTAAAACAAACTATAGACTCTAAAAATGAGTGCAAACTTAGGTTTCTTTTTAGCATGAGTCTAGTGTGGTATTTATGCACATTTTATACAAGATAGTACTAATGCTAGTATATTTATATTTGGAAAATTACAACATTAATATCTTAATTTAGAGTATGGAAGACAATTTTTGGTATAATTATAGCCTGAATATTTTCCTGTGAAGACCATTTCTAAAAATATGAACCCAGAACAAAATAAGGAGACAATTGCTAGATTGTGGTCTAAGTTCAAAAGAAAAGGTGATATAAAATTTTATTGTCCCTGCAAAAATTGCAAGGGCTTAAAGACTCGAAGACTTCTAGTCAAAACAGCTGAGAAACATTGTAGATAGCATGGTCACATTGAAGGGGGGCATAATTTTCATCCATTGGTAAGTATTTCACTATATTGTTTTAACAATTTATATGCATAAGAAATCAATTGATGATGAGATCATGGCCATGGTTAATTTAAGGTCATCATATTAATATAGGTCAACCACCCTGGGTTACATGTTATGGACCATAACAATCTGGAGAATGTGAATTTCCAGGTGGAGGAACATGGAGGTGTGAATATCCAAGGAGAAGATAATGATTCCATGGAAGAAGATGATCCTGTGATAGAGAACACAATTAAAGATGATGGTATTGTTGCAGCTGATAATGTGTCGGAGAATATGATTGAAGATGATAGTACTGGCACAATTGATCACGATGATGAAGATGAACTTGATTTACCTATACTTGAGAAGGCATATGGGCACCTACACAAAGGCTCCCAAACAAATATTCTCTATATTGTATTGTTATTGGTAAAATTCAAGGTTTTGAATAGTTTATCCAACGTAGCAATCTCACGAATGTTAAGGTATGTCATATATGTCATCTTTTTTTACCTATTTTAGTTATAATATTGTTATTGTTAACAAATGGTGAATCATGTACCATTAATTATATTTTTTATCCTTGGTTGATAGGTGAGTTTTTTTGCCATCATCAAACATTCTACCTCACTCGTATCGAGAATTATTTGTCATTATGAAAGATATTAGGATGGAGTATCAAACATTACATGCATGTCCCAATGATCATATTATATGTCATAAACTACATGAATTTGAAACAGAATACCCTGATTTTCATATTAGTAGATATCAAATAGATCAAATAGCAAAAAAGGTGCCTCGCAAGGTTCTTCGGTATATTCTCATTATTCCACAAATGCAACGATTATTCAGGTGCACTACCTTGGCACAATTTATAGATTACCATATATGCAATAAAAGTCAAGATGACATTATGTGAATACTTGCAGATGGTTCTACATTTAAGGACATAGAGAAAACTTGGCCACACTTTAAAGAAGAACCTCGTAATCTCAAGCTATCATTGGCAGCAGACGGTGTCAATCCATTTGAAAAAATGAGATATGTTTACTCGATGTGACATGTTTTTGTTATCAACAATAACATTCTTCCTTGGATGTCCATAAAGAGGGAGCACATAATATTGGAAATGATTTTTCCAAGTATTTTGTCATTAATAGTTGTCTAAAACTATTTATGAATACCGCATCAAAATGACCATAATAATTATGTAATATTTTTGTTCATTCAACTAGGTAAGTATCATGTTAAAGATATGAATGTATATATTGAGCCCCTTATCGACGAGTTGTTGGATTTATAGAATGGAGTCACTATGTATGACATCTCTAGACCAATAAAAAAAAAATAGTTTCAATTCCATGCAATGCATGTATGGACAATACATGATGCCCCTGGGATAACACATTTTTATGGTATGTTATTTTGTTAACACATATTTATTGTATGTTATAGTGCTAACATGATTTTTTTGTATGTTTAAGTTTGCACATGATAATTGTAATTATTGAAATCAACATATTTAATCCAATTATATACGATCTTGTAGCTCTTCAGACAAAGGGAAAATTTGCATGTCTAATTTGTGGTCCAAAGAAGAAATCTCATCATTCAAAAAGTTTAGGAAAGTAGGTGTTCGATGATGAACATAATTAAAGATGATGGTAATGTTCTGTGTGATAAAAATGTGTCACACTTCTATGAATCATTCCATCCAAAATTGCTCAAGAATGAGGCCTCAAATATCAACTCATAGCTCTCTAGTCATGGAGTGCAAAGGTGTGTAATGGAGGCCCTCAGATTGACCTAGTTAGTGTCTATGCAAGTACACCATGAAATGAGAGATTAAATGCATGAAAATGAGATCTACTCTATATGATAACAATGCATTAAAAGAAATTAATCTAAATGATAACAATGCATGATTAATCTATGAAAGGAAATATGAAAATATAATCGATGAAAATAAACATGAATCTAATCTACATGAATAGCCATGGATGCAAGAAGAAGAAGACAAGAAGAGAGAAGTTGCAATATCCAAGCTCAAGTGCTCAAATCCTCCTCCAAAATTGCTCTCCAAACCTGCAGCATAACAATACTATAATTGTGGATGATCTCTAAATGAGAATGAGAGATTTCCTTATATAGCAAAGTGAACGGTTGAGACTAAGAGGCGAAAAGAATTGATCAATGGTTGAGATTAAGAGGCAAAAACCCACCACTTAGGAAGATGTGATGAAAAATGCATTTTTATTTAATTTTTATTTAATTTATTTCTTTTTTCATCTAAAGAAGAGCTTAAGTGGGGATTTTTATTTATTTAATTAAAAGAGGGGTTTTCTTTATAATTAAATAAATTAGAAGAATTTTATTTAATTAAATGGGGGAAATTGAATTTAATTAAATAAGAGGAATTTTATTTAAT
>MU225905.1:450307-482806 GCA_018584345.1 Thuja plicata | reverse complement strand
TCTTTCCACCACCATGGTTTAACCGTAGGTATATGAAAATGTGTTGCATCTAGAGGATGTGCCAGATTGCTATCAATAAGTTTCTTTAATATTTCCTCATATGTCTCACCAAGTTTTGCAAATTGACGTTTTTCACTCTTAGGCTTACCTTGGTATCTTGGCTTACTTTCTTGTTGAGTGGATGCATTGGGCTTTGTATCTTGAATAGTACTAAATACATGGAGCATAGGTTGATCTTTATGCTGGGAGGAATCTACAACTACATCATTAACCACTTGTTTGTTCTTATTCCAATATTGGTTCTTCCCTTTATCCTTGTTAGAATTGTTGTTGTTTTGACTATTGTTATTGTTATTTCCATGTTTGGTCAAAATTCCTTGTTCTCTTAAAACATCCTCAATCCGACATGCAGTCTCAACAATGGTGTCAAATGAATCAAAAATCATTTTCTTAACCTCATACCGCATTTTGGGGACCAAATTACTAACAAGAATGTCAATCTTTTCATTATCAGGAATAGTTCTAGAATAGCAAGAGCATTTTCTTCTCCACCTTTGCAAGAAGGTAACAAAAGATTCTCCTTGAGTCTGTTTTAAGCCACATAAGTCCAACAAAGTGAAACATTGTATGCAAAGTGTTGAACAAATCTTTGAACAAGCTCTTTGAAAGTCTTAACAGGAGGAGTTATCTTAGTAAACCATTCCATTGCTTGTCCCTTAAGACTTCGTGGAAATAACCTCTTGAGATAAGAATCATCTTGATGGAACTCAAAACTAGTGGTATAAAACTGTCGCACATGATCATTTGGATCTCCACTTCCATCATATTTGTCATATTGAGGAATTTCAACCTTTCTAGGAAATTCTTTCATGTCAACACTCTTATCAATAGGATTAGGACAAATCGAGTCCAATGAGAAATAATTCTTAGGTGCAGATATCTTGTCCATTTTTCTTTTCAATTCATCCATCTTCTCCTCTTGAGATGGACCATGTCTCTTAATCTTTCTATCCACATCAAAGTTGTAAGGGACTTTAGCACCATTGTTGATTAGATTCTCTAGGAACTTATCTTGGTTTTGCTCCACATACTGTTGAAAAAATGGTTCTTGTTGCATGTGCATGAAACCTTGAGAGGTGCGGTCAAAGCTTGAGTTACTACCTCCATATTGTGAACTATAATGAGCACATTGTAAAGATGGCCTTGAGTTCCTAGGAGGGGTTTGTCTCCTATAATGATCATGTCTAGAAACCCTTCTTCCTCTAGGTCTAGGAGATTTTGATGGTGATCTTGAATGTCTCCTACTTCGTGGAGTCCTAGGAGGAGTGGATGGAGGAGAACTATTTCCACCACTAATATGCATATGATTGAATGGACCACAGAGTTGTCGAGCCGAGAGCCTAGCTTTCTCTTCTTGAAGGGCTTTCCTTTCCATTTCTATCAAAGCTTGTTTCTCCAACTCTAAATGTTTAATTTGTTCTTCCTTATGAGCTTGTTCATCTTGGAATGATTTCTTCTCATGCTCAATCCTCTTGAGTCTGTCACTCATGTAATTGGTAGATGTTTTAAGAGGTGAGCTTGGTCTTGAATGTTGAAACAATTTGTTGGTGTAAGTTGTATTGATATGGACATCAAAAAGTTCATCTCTTTGTTTCTCATGTTGTGATAACTCATCATCATAAGCATCTCTCTTACCTCTCTCTCTCAGCCCTTTGGTGTGCATCCAAATATCTTGTTGAAATAAGGGGTGAGGTCACTCTACTGTTATGAGAGGAACCAATGAATGAAATAGTATCTCTACTCTTTGCAAACATATCATCATGGTGTTTATCCATTGCTTCCCTCTCTCTCCGAGTCATTGTGTAACTCATATCCATAGAAGAGCGAGAAGATGCTAAGGGGATACCCAACTCACTAAGATGACTCTTGAAATCAAACCACACGGTGGGCTCTTAACCTTGTGGTTGTGGGTTTGAGCCCCACGGTGGGCGCCAAAAATGTGTGATGAAAATATGTCACACTTCTATGAATCATTCCATCCAAGGTTGCTCAAAAATGAGGCCTCAAATATTGACTCATAGCTCTTTAGTCATGGATTGAAAAGGTGTGTAATGGAGGCCCTCAGATTGACCTAATTAGTGCCTATGCAAGTACACCATGAAATGAGAGATTCAATGCATGAAAATGAGATCTACTCTATATGATAAAAATGCATGAAAAGAAATTAATCTAAATGATAACAATGCATGATTAATCTATGAAAGGAAATGTGTAAATATAATCTATGAGAATAAACATGAATCTAATCTACATGAATAGCCATGGATGCAAGAAGAAGAAGACAAGAAGAGAGAAGTTGCAATATCCAAGCTCAAGTGCTCAAATCCTCCTCCAAAATTGCTTTCCAAACCTGCAGCATAACAATACTATAATTGTGGAATATCTCTAAATGAGAATGAGATATTTCCTTATATAGGAAAGTGAACAATTGAGATTAAGAGGAAAAAAGAATTGATCAATGGTTGAGATTAAGAGGCAAAAACCCACCACTTGAGAAGATGTGATGAAAAAGGGATTTTTATTTAATTTATTTCCTTTTTCATCAAAAGAAGAGCTTTAAGTGGGGATTTTTATTTATTTAACTAAAAGAGGGGTTTTTTTATAATTAAATAAATTAGAAGAATTTTATTTAATTAAATGAAGGAAATTGAATTTAATTAAATGAGAGGAATTTTATTTAATTAAAAGGGAGAAATTTACTTTAATTAAATAAGACAAATTTTATTCAATTAAAAGGGAGATTAAATCTTTTAATTAAATACGATAAATTTTATTTAATTAAAAAGAAAATTAAATCTTTTAATTAGATTAAAAATGATCAAACCTTAGGAAATATTAAAATAATTGAATAAATTACAATTTGATCAAGGAAATTGATTTAAATTGAAAATGTTCCAAAGCATTGATTCAAAAATTTGATAAATTGATAAAATGATAAATGGGGCCCAAAGTCTAGGCGACCATTTTAGGGTGCATACATGTTGCAGCTGATAATGTGCCAAAGAATATGATTGAAGATGATAGTATTGGCGCAGCTAATCGCGATGATGAAGATGAACTTGATTTACCTATACTTGAGCAGGCATATGAGCCCCTATACAAAGGCTCCCAAACAACTCTTCTCTCTGTTGTATTGTTATTGGTAAACTTCAAGGTTTTGAATGGTTTATCCAACGTAGCAATCTAATGAATGTTAAGGTATGTCATATATGTCATATTTTTCACCTATTTTAGTCATAATTTTGTTGTTGTTAACAAAAGGTGAATCATGTACCATTAATTATATTTTTGTCGTAGGTTGATAGGTGAGTGTTTTTACCACCATCAAATATTCTACCTCGCTTGTACCAATAATTATCAGTCATTATGAAAGATATTGGGATGGAGTATCAAATATTACATGCATGTCCCAATGATCATATTATATATCATAAACTACATGAATTTGTAACAAAATGCCTTGATTTTCATATTAGTAGATATCGAATAAATAAAATAACAAAAAAGGTGCCTCGCAAGGTTCTCTGGTATATTTTTATTATTCCATGTCTGCAATGATTATTCAGGTGCACTACCTTGGCACAATTTATGGATTATCATGCATGCAATAGAAGTCGAGATGAAATTATGTGAATGCTTGCGGATGGTTCTAAATTTAAGGACATAGAGTAAACTTGGCCACACTTTAAACAATAACCTCATAATCTCAAGTTTTCATTGACAGCAGACAGTGTCAATCCATTTGGAGAGATGAAATATGTTTACTCGATGTGGCATGTTTTTGTTATTAACAATAACATTCCTCCTTGGATGTCCATAAAGATGGAGAACATAATGTTGGCAATGATTATTCCAGGTATTTTATCATTAATAGTTGTCTAAATTTATTTATAAATACCACATCAAAATGACCATAATAATTATGTAATGTTTTTGTTCATTGAACTAGGTAAGTACCATGTTAAAGATATGAATGTATATATTGAGTCCCTTATCGACGAGTTGTTGAATTTATGGAATGGGGTCACTATGTACGACATCTCTAAACCAATAGGGAAAAAACAATTTTAATTCCATTCAATGCTTGTATGGACAATACATGATGCCCCTGGGCTAACACATTTTGGTGGTATGTTATTTTGTTAACACATATTTATTGTATGTTATAGTGCTAACACAATTTTTTGGTATGTCTAATTTTGCACATGATAATTGTAATTATTGAAATCAACATATTTAATCCAATTATACATGATCTTGTAGGTCTTTAGGAAAAGGGAAAATTTGCATGTCTAATTTGTGGTCTAAAGAAGAAATCTCGTCATTCAAAAATTTTAGGAAAGCAGGTGTTCGATGATGAACACAATTAAAGATGATGGTATTGTTGCAGCTGATAATGTGTCAGAGAATACTATTGAAGATGATAGTGCTGGCACAGCTGATCACGATGATGAAGATGAACTTGAATTACCTGTACTTGAGAAGGCATATGAGCCCCTATACAAAGGGTCCCAAACAACTCTTCTCTCTGTTGTATTATTATTGGTAAAATTCAAGGTTTTGAATGGTTTATCCAACGTAGCAATCTCATGAATGTTAAGATATGTCATATATGTCATCTTTTTTCACCTATTTTAGTCATAATTTCGTTATTGTTAACAAAGGATGAATCATGTACCATTAATTATATTTTTTTTCGTAGGTTGATAGGTGAGCATTTTTTACCACCATCAAATATTCTACCTTGCTCGTACCGAGAGTTATCTGCCATTATGAAAGATATTGGGATGGAGTATCAAACATTACATGCATGTCCCTATGATCATATTATATATCATAAACTACATGAATTTGCAACCGAATGCCCTGATTTTCATATTAGTAAATATCAAATAGATCAAATAGCAAAAAAGGTGTCTCACAAGGTTCTCTGGTATATTCTCATTATTCCACGTCTGCAATGATTATTTAGGTGCACTAGCTTGGCATAATTTATGGATTACCATGCATGAAATAGAATTCAAGATGACATTATGTGAATACTTGTGGATGGTTCTACATTTAAGGACATAGAGGAAACTTGGTCACACTTTAAAGAACCTTGTAATCTCAAGCTTTCATTGGTAGCAGACGGTGTCAATCTATTTGGAGAGATGAGATATGTCTACTAGATGTGGTATATTTTTGTTATCAACAATAACATTCCTCCTTGGATGTCCATAAAGAGGGAGCACATAATGTTGGCAATGATTATTCCAGGTATTTTGTCATTAATAGTTGTCTAAATATATTTATAAATACCGCATCAAAATGACCATAATAATTATGTAATTTGTTTTTGTTCATTGAACTAGATAAGTACCATGTTAAAGATATGAATGTATATATTGAGCCCCTTATCGATGAGTTGTTGGATTTATGGAATGGGGTCACTATGTATGAAATCTCTAGACCAATAGGAAAAAAATAGTTTCAATTCTATGCAATGCTTGTATGGACAATACATGATGCCCCTGGGCTAACACATTTTATTGGCATGTTATTTTTTTAACACATATTTATTGTATGTTATATTGCTAACATAATTTGGTTGTATGTCTAAGTTTGCACATGATAATTGTAATTATTGAAATCAACATATTTAATCCAATTATACATGAGCTTGTAGGTCTTTAGACAAAGGGGAAATTTACATGTCTAATTTTTGGTCCAAAGAATAAATCTCGTCATTCAAAAAGTTTAGGAAAGCAAGTGTTCAATGAGTATAGGCACTTTCTCCACACAAATCATAAGTATCGAATTACCAAAAAATATATTTTCAATGGGAAAGAAGAGACTACATCAAAACCATGAAGAATGACACCTCGCCTATGGAAGTTGGAACACAATAGAATAAATCATCGAGGTAATATCATTCAATCTTATGATTTTGTTTGAAATTTATATTTTGATATTGTGTTTTGTTTACTGATAATGTAATTGATGCTCGTGAAGGTCGTCAAGGTGTCAATGACCAACTTCCAAAAGGACTAAAAATTTATCCTAGACAATTTAGCAGGTTGTCATACTACGAGCACCTCCCAATCGTGCATTTGTTTGATGCTATGCATATTGAAAAGAATATAAAAGAGATTATGGAAATTATTGGATGGAAAGCATGATAAAGAAAAAAATGTCAAAATTTGTACTGACATTGAAGATTCCAACCATGCATTCAAAACTGTAATTTGATAAAATAAAAATGGAGACCATATTGATATAAGTGCCCTTCGTTGGTTATTATCAGGCAACAAAGTAATTCTATAAAAGAAGTCATACAAAAAAAATTTGATTTCCCACAGGATTTGTTGTGAACGTAAACAATCTCATATCAAAAAAAGTAAATTTGGGTCAGGGATGAAAACACACGATTGGCATACCTTTATTAAGGTAATTCATGTTATTTTGTATTCTCTATATATTTGTATACTACATGTAGTTTCATTGTATTTTTTCTAAAATATTGAAAAGATTATTTTATGATTATTGTAGTACGTTCTACTTTTATCTCTCCCACACCATTTCGACAATAGTGTCAAACAAGTTACGTATGATCTTAGAAAATACATGAGGTTAGAAGCATTTTTTGTTAGATTTATTGTATAGATATTATATTGTGACTTTTTTTACTTTTTTAGTAATTTATTATATATTTTTTATAAAGTCTTATTTATATGTTTTTGTGTGTTGAATCTCTTCTAGGTGATTTTCATCGAAATAAATCAATAAAGAAGATATAAAGTATTGGAAGATAAAAATTTCTCATCTTATGTGTGAAATGAAAAAGTCTTTACCTTCTACTTTTTTCAATACACAAGAACACTACTTCATACATCAAGTTGAGGAGATTGAATTGTGTAGACCTGTACAAACTTGGTCAATGTGGATGGTTGAGAGGAACCTAAAAATTTTAAAGGGTTTGGTTTAAAAAAGAGCACATCCTGAGGGTTCTATGGTGGAAGGATATATGGTATACTAGACCATGGTGTACATTAGTGAATATCTTCTTAAGTTTGGAGCAAAGATCCATATAGATCACATTTGGGACCCCAACTCCATTAACAAATTTGAAGGGGAGTACTTGATGGGGAAAGGTAGATTGAGAAAAGTGATAGGTAATTATATGATGTTATTGTAGTTAATTAATTCTTATAAATATTCAATTGAAGTTGTTTGTAAGTGGTCTATTTTTTTATACAGTTAGTTGAGAGTGGGATGCATTACATTTGTATATTGTGAACAATCTTGATTAGATGACGGTATGGATTGAACTATGTCAACAAAATGGTCACTCATTAACATGGGAAGGTGTTGCTTCATTGGTTAAAGAAGCACATCGTAATGGAGATTCCAATGTTACGCCAATGGTAATTGATCTAACAAATGGTCTAAGAGGTAGACAGGTACGTATAAATTTATTAATCATGACCCATATGTTTAATATCAACTCACGAAGCAAATGATTTTCACATGTTTGAAAAATTATAGGTCAAGCACCACAAAGCTATGTAGTACCTGTTACTGATTTAGTTTGCATACTAAATTGGTAAGTTGATATTACTTTAACATTGAATTATGGATTGGATAGTTGTTGTCCTAAGTTGCAGAATTGATTGAATTCAAAAAATAAAGTGCACATGCAGTATGACAATTGTAAACATCAAATGATTGCATAAAGGTACACATCTTTAACATTAATATTCAGTTTATGAAGATGAAATACATTGAAATGCATTCATATTATCAGATTATTGTACTCTAAGTATTGATCATGCTCAAATTTGCAAATTCATAAGTGATCATTACATTGTGCATTCAAACTGAATGTATTAGGCAAATGCTTATTCAAGATTACATCTTTCATATTGAGAACTTAGAGAAGATATCCACTTGTGTAAGTAAGATAGAAGCATATAGAGTTTAGGGGTCCAAGCATTGTCTTGAAGAGGGCTTCTACATTTTGGTATCTGGTTGTCCACTCTTTCTCAATTCTTTGTATCTTTGTCCGAGTCATTCTGTCAGTCCTGCATTCTAGGTCTAGGGTCTTGTGTCCTGCATCAAGGAAGAAGAAAGAGTTAGATCCAAATTGGATCTAAGTAATGAATGGAAACCAAAACAACATCAATCAAACTTTTAGAACTGAAAATCAACCAATAACGTCAATACAATAGAAAAATATGCATCTACATTAATTGAATAAAAGTATCAAAGGGACATAACTCTATGAAACTATTTTTTATTTATAGTTATCATTCTGCATTATTCAGGAGTTGTTGTTTATGAGATCAAATGTCTGAACTAAAGGGACTTAGGTCTTGTAACTGAGAAACCTTTTTTAGAACATCAAAATGATAAGATAGTAAGTGTAGCCAGCCAACCAACATTCATGCATAAATGTTATTTCACATGACACTCATACACAAACATTGATTGACTGGTTGTATCCACTAACCTAACATGTGGACTGGATGGTGTGTGCAAGCAAGTGAGACTAAAGTATATTCAAATGCAGAAAGAAATATAATGCGGGAATTTACGAGTTGCAGATGATAAAAGAAAAATGCAGTGAAGTGTCACAAGCCGAACCTCACAGGATGCATTACATACAATACCAAAAGCTAAGAGTTCATTAGTTCAAAAGAATGATATGATACGGGGAAAGTAGATGCAGTTCATAGAAGGTAATACAGAATACAAGCATGTTGTTGCAAGTTTTAAATGCTAATGAGATAAAATGCACAATGCAGTGATGTTGCTAAAAGGTGCGTGTGAGATAAGAGATGCCCAAAAAATGGAGGTTCCTAATGAGAAAAGAACAAAGAGTGGAGTTGCAAGTAAAAAATAAATGAATTACAAATGAGGTAACACTATTATGCATTACTGTGCAAACTAGGGTTAACTGTAATGCTGCTAAAGAAATGATTGTTGGTATACATTAACAGAAGTAAAATTTCCTTTGTTGTTATGTTATCAAATGTATCATACTTATGAAGGATTAAGCTAATTTTTAAACAATGTTTCAGTTTTACAAACACAAACATGGATGTGCATCAAAGTGTTATCAAAATGCATATAAAATCACCAAAGAAATAGTTAAGTTGTTATCAAGGTTTCAGCCATACATACGCATATACAATAAGTACATCTACTTTATCAAATGGATGAAAGTATGCATGTTTAGGTTAGATAAAATGATAGTGTTCCATATGAGATGTGCTCATAACAGTGTTGCTATGACAACTGTCAAAATCCTGTTCAAGAGAAAGTACAAGAGGTGACATAGAGATATGCATAGGTAGAGAGTCAGGCAGACATTATGTTGTTTTGGATACTAACATGTTTGAATGAGAGAGAAACAAACAGACAGTGATATGCATTCTTGCAACCAAGTAAAATATACTATGCATGTTCAAATAGTAAGTTTTTTTTTTAAAGATGAAAGGAAGATAACAGCAAGATGACAGTGCTATTCTACATATTTGAAGGGTGATTTTTTTGTTCCAAGTGCATATTCAGAGATGAAAAACCAATAGTACCATTATTGATCAAAATTGGAAATCAAATAGTGTTTTTATTTCACATGTTTAGTGCATATTCAAAGAGAAATCAATAGGAAATGCATATCTGTAGTTAACAATGTTACCTTCAGTCTATAGTGCACCCAAATGTTGTTGTTCATATTTTTCACAACAGTGTTATATGCAAAAATGAAAGGAAGATAACAGCATCAGTTCATTGTTACTAAATGCATATACGGTGGAAGTATCAATCTAAATGTTATTTACTTATTCAGCAAGTGAGTTCAAGTAAACCTTGTTGTTATCTACATACATAGTTCAAGTAGTGGACTGTTATCATTAAAAAATGGAGCATCATAATGTTGTCCTTCATAATGTTATGTTAGATAAAGGGAAAAGATGACAAAACAATAACATAACTGTTGTAGTTAAATAGAAGACTATATGCATTCTCAAACTGTAATATCTTTTAAAGATATGCATTACATTCAAACATATGATGTTGTTATTATGCAAAAAAAAAAAAGTTGGACAATGCAATGCTTTCTTTGAAGGAGGAAGTATGAAGAATCGATAAATAATGCCTATTCAAATGGAAAATCAAATGACAGAGTTGTCTTACATGTTGCATGTAGATAATGTTGTTTTATTAATATTGTTATGCATGTTGAACAAAGTATAAAATTCAAAAAAATCAATGAATATGAGAGCTATGCAACTGAAAAGGAAAGCATGCATAATCAATAACTAATTTCATATTTCACAATGTTTCCCATGGGAGTCACGAGCCCATGCTCGAACCCCATGGGTAACTTTTTTCATTGTAGGTAGTACCTACGTATAGATGAAATACTTGTCCTTTTTACAGAGGGAAACCATAGAATATAAAGAACTGCAGGCATTATGCATAAAAGATATCAACAGTCTAAGCTCTCTATTTCTAGAAGTAGGTATTCGAGTTTGGAGCCAAAGAAGACAACATGGAGATAAATACTAACATTCAATGGAGGAGACGACAATAGGCACTAACACAAGTGAGCATGAAGACAGCAATATCAACTCAATACAAGATACAGACAGCAAAGATGCTTCCAGTTCAAACACAAACAACACGATCTCCACAAAAGTTCAAAATCACTACAGACAATGATAAATGATGACAACATTCTAGCAATAGATCATGGAAAAAAAAGTGCAAGCATGCATAGTGGAGTTATCACTAGAAAGTAATATCAGAACCCAAAATTATTTGCTAATAAAATTGGATACCCAGATCAACTAAACTTCAAAATCATCTACGACATGCATAGTAGAGACAATAAACAACATGAATAGTGAAAAAAGACAAAATGAATAAAAGAAAGAAGTAACTTATCTTTAAGTTGTAGCATGCAACTGCAGTGGAAGCCAAGTTCATATGGAGAGCCCAAGTTCAAACTAGAAGAATTCCTAAAGAAGCACCATATTTTATGGCATGGAAGTCAAGCTGCAATGGAGGCCGAGTTCATGTGGAGAGCCCAATAAAGACAGAAGATGCATGATAAAATGCCATGTTTCATGGTGTTTAGACTTCAAGTTCCAAATCAAGCCGCGGAGAAAGAGCTCGAGTTCAAAATACATGCAAAGAGCAGCGCCATGTTTCATGGCATCCAAACTCCAAATTGCAAGTCGACTACCACAAAATGAAGAACTCAAGTTCAACTGAAGATAGATGCATGGAGAAATGCCATGTATTATGGCATGTGTGCAGCAACCATTTTCAGTCAAGCTTAAGTTGCATGCTCAAACAATGAATGCTAACATCTTGCTCGCACATCAAACACAAAGAACACCATATTCTCAGCATGGAGGCAATCACAGCTAGTGCAGAAAACCCTAACATCTCCCAATGCGAAATGCAAAAATGAAACGCAAAAATGCCTATGTCAAAGTGTGATAAACTTTGAAATCCGCCTAACAAAAGTAGTTAATGCTTTGTTAAGCTACAGTGCACGATAGATTTCTACAAGTGCTACCACGACTCAACTAGTACCACTAGTGGATATCTTTTCCATCAAACATCGATCATGTTGACCTTAGGTGTAGAATGGTAGTTTTTGCATAGTTAGAGTATATACCGCGGGTTAGGGTTTCTTTAGTTATATGCTAAGGGGTTAGGTTATATCACATTTGGATGTTTTAATATATGTTTTGATATATATTGGGATATATTGTAAAAGATGTAGTTCTTCAAATATCAAGATTAGAGAGCTTGACTTTAGGGCTAGATTTTGGCATCAATTATGCCTTAAATTTAGGGATGTAGCTATCTTGGAGGGATTTTCATTTTCAAAATTAGCCTTGAGGGGATATATAACTGAACCTATTTATCAGATTGAAGGGGTTAGAATTTAGGAGAGAAGAGGTATTAGTGAGCATATTGTTCCTTTACTTCTTTTTCACATATTTTGTAGCCATCTCTTCATGTTTAAGACAGATTATGGTCAAGTGAGTGTATTCATTTCCTATCATTTTTTGTGCTTTCTCATGTAACTATTTGCATATTTTGAGGAGAATAAAGCTGGCCCTATTTGTCATACATCTTTTCTGAGTTTTTTGCTATCAAAACTTCCAAGTTTTTGCATTGAAGTGTATTGTGTCTTTTAGCATATATTAGTGAATCGTTCCAAATTCCTATTCTAAGTTATAAAGAGTAAACCTTTTGTAGAAATTGCATGTTTATGGACTGAGTTATTACCATTAGTGGCACAAACCCTAATAGTGAATTCTAGGTCATCCTAGGTGTTGTGAAGTGAAAATTATTGCAGAGTTTAGTAATGTATGTCCTATAGGTACAAATTTATAATTCTGACAAATCTGAATCCATTTGGTATATCACCCTTTTATCTAGTTATTCATTTTTTTAGTTATCCTTCTCTCTTTTCCCAAAACCATAAAAATTTGTATTAGGTGATATTCAAAACCAAATAGGAACCGGCCTAGAATCTGAAGATTCATTCTCTCTTCCACCAAGGAGAAATTTTTCATGTTTCAACAGGATAGCTATATTTAAAATCAAGCTAAAGGCACAATCCTGATTGACAACAGTACCATGGCCATAAATTTTGCATAAAAAAGTTGGACAAAACAAAGAAAACTTGTGATTATGGGATAATTGCAGTCTTTGAGGTCACTAATATTTCAGCTATAAATGACATGCATCCTCGTGAATCTTAAAACTAATACTATGGCATTTTGGATGATATACTCGAGTGCAAATTTGAATCCTTCAAATTAGTTCTATTTTTCGTCAAATGACATAGGCTACGACTAAATCAAAATGATCCTGATAGAACTATTATTCAACATGATAATAGATTTACAATGATTAATACAAGAACGTTTGAGCCAGTTGGAGATGAGTCATGTGTTCTTCCAAGCCAATGTGAGAAAGATTTTTACTTAGAGGTTCCACAAAAATTGGGTTGGTCATTTGTTATTAGACATGATCCAAGAGGAAAGCTAGTAAAGTATAACGTGATGGAAGAAGAAGAAACTAAAGATGATGAAGAAAAAGAAGATGATGATGAAGAAGAAGAAGATGGTGGTGGTGGTGGTGGTGGTGGTGGTGGTGGTGGTGATGATGATGATGGTGCTGGTGGTGGTGGTGGTGGCGATGATGGTGGTGGTGGTGATGATGATGATGATGATGATGATGATGATGATGATGATGGCCATGATGATGATGGTAATATTGATCTATTCATAAAAACTTATTTGACTTATATGTTTTCATAATTAACTTATTATGTATTAAACTCTAATTCCATGGTACAATTAATTTAATGTGTTCATTTCTAATTATTACAACATATGCGATTACATGCATATATTTTGTGTGATTATAACCCTTTGTGGAAATAGGCAATTGACTACAGACATCATCGCCCCTTTTTTTGACAATCCTACATAACACACATAAAGTAAAGGTAAGGAATTAAAAAATATACAATGATTATGATGAATGCATATTGTTCATGTTGTCTTCTATTTAATTTGTAGCATACATATCATGTAATTTTAGCTAACTTAAGATAAATGATTCACATATGCAGGAAATTTAACCCCTTTTATGAGGATAGTGACATGGATCGGCAGGTATAAGTCAATACAGCCTATAGAAATAGAATATTATTTGATTTTTTCTCTTTACGCCCATCTTCATTGAGTGGTTTAATAATAAGGTATTAACTTGCTTTTGATTTAATAATTATACCCTGAACATCAATTGTCCAATGATTACATCATCAATATTACCCTCATTTAGCAAAATATCTCCCTCCTTACCAACTATATCTCTCATTTGATGGACTGCAGGAACCACCTAATAGTTACTTGTCAGATTTGTCTTCCTTGAGTGAGGGAAATGCGGGAATAGAAGATGAAAGTGAGACATGTAGTAGGCCTAAAATAGGGAGTTCAACCACCAGAGGTCAAAAGATTAGAAGAAAATTTAATAAACGTATGCAATTTTTCCTTGCTGAAGGGGGTCATGTTCTTATGATGATGAGACCAAAGATGACATTGAGGTGCCCTTGGGGTACACACATCTTCAGAAAGAATGGGTACGTAAGGAACTACCTCCAATTAACACTGATTTTTGTGTTAATGAGAGGATATATCGTATAGCTACATTGTCATTACATGGTTTGGGCATGTTTTCCATGGATGGCATAAAGGTATGTTACAACAAATTTGTTGAATTGATGGAGTTTGTCGAACCTTGTTACAATTACAATAATTGAATGCAGATTGTTCGATATAAAAAAAAGCATGCATAGGTATGTATTGTCAACAAATTATACGCAATGGAAAGAAAAGGATCAAAGTAAAGGATTTGCTATGTACATTGACAGGAGGCCAAAAGAAATAGGGAATATTGTGGGTTTTATAAATAATACACGATCTCAATCAACTAATAAGAGACCCAATTGCATATTCAAGGCGCGTGAGAGGAATCATGTTTTTGTATGTGCGATAAAATCAATAAGTGCAGGAGAAGAACTGCTAATATATTACCATTTGAATTGCATAGATACAAAAATATATACTATCATGGGGGTGGTAAGTACTATATACCATTTAAACTAACTAATGACATTAAGTTTTGTCATTGGTATACTTAAAAGGAAAAACATGATAAAGGTCATCGGTATAGACATAACCGATGGACAGCAAGCATACCCGACAAGATGACAATGTCTATCATGAAAATTCTAAGTATAGAATTGCCTGACGAACACTAACAAGAGTTCAACCAACGACAAAGCATAAAGGACATTACCAACGGTAAAATTTTGTGAACATCGTCGACAGAGAAGAAAAGGCATACCCGATGAACAATTCAATTAAGGGACACCAACGGAGCAGAAACTCGACAGAGCAAAGAATGAAAGAAAATCGACAGACTGACAGAGCAACCTGACCATCAGAACTGACAATCAGTTACAGAACCCGCAAAAAGTGGATCTGACTTTACACATCAGATAAAACATTGTAATTCTATTTATAGAGTTTTTATTTATTTTAAAACTTTACTTGAGGGTCAAGAAAGCATATTGTAAATGTTTTAAAGCATCCTAACAGATCTAAAACATAACTAACTAAAGATCAAGGTCAAGTTGTAAACCTTGGATCTAGAGTTAATCTGAAAAGTGTGAATCAAGAATAGACCAAGAAATTGGTATAAATAGATGTTCAGTCATTTGTAATATGTAATGTGTGGATAAATGATTGTAGCCATGGAGAGAATCTAAGCAGAAGAGAATTCATGCAAAGTTCAGAAATAGATTACATCAGTTATCAAGAACACAGACAAGGCTACTGACGAGCAGAGATAAGGTATCATTCAAATCACTCAAGGTGATTACATATACATTGTAAGCTTTACATGATCTGTTATCAGCAATTAGAGATTGCATATACTATCAGATCAACATTTATATTGTAGTTTCATTCTAACAAGTGCATCACAATAGAAATCCTTTTGTAGAAGGTGGACTTAATAGTTCTTTGATAAATCTCTTAATAGAGTGCACACCTAAAGGTGTTGCTAAAGCTTCAAACAAAGTATATGCTAATAGGTCTCCACTCTAATACTCCTAACAGGGTAGATCATCAAAAGTGATCAAATTGTAAGCCTTAACCGGCTCCCTTATTATCTGTAGATAGTGAATTTTTGTGGGTAGACATCCCCACCACAGTTTTTACTTCCTAACAGGAGTTTTTTGTGATATCATATCTTGTGTAATGTGTTATTTACTTTCATGTATGTTTCTTGAATGTTTACCCATGAAAAGAACTTATATTATGATTTCACATACATAAATAAAGAAAAATAGATAGATAGGAATATACAAATCTGATGACACAAAGGTTAATGGGCCAACCACATAAAAAAATTTAGAGGTACTGATTCACCCCTCCCCTCTCAGTACATCATTCCAATAATTCCAACAATTGGTATCAGAGCTAAGTCTCTTTCTTGAAAATCTTAAAGACTTAGGATAAAAGATCAACACAATGGAAAAGTACAGACTGGACAAGACTATTGAGAATGAGCAGTTACAAATTCATATTTAGTATGAGCAGTATAAAGAGGGGAGAGTAAGCATGAGAAAGTTGCTTGATGAAAGAAAGATCATGGCAACTAGGCTTAATGAGAAAGATTATCAAGAAGAGGAGATCCCAGATTACTTCAACTCAGTTGAATCCGCTACAAGCAAAGCATCAGACACATCAGCAGAAGAGATCACAAGTCTACAAGAAGTCAATCTACATCTAACAGAGCAAATCAAAATGCTGCAAATCGGTCAAGAGACTCAAATGGTAAAAATGATTGATGTCATGAATGATTCAAGAAAAGTTGAATCAGAAAGAACATTGGCTATTGATGATAGGAGGAAAATTACAGAGAAGCTACAAGAAAAAGAATTAGGGATTCAAAGACTTACTGATCATCACCATGAGATTAATAACCAAATTATTCTTATGAGTCAAGAGGCAAACAGACTAAATACTAAACTCATTGAAAGAATATAGATCATCGGTGAGCTAAGGGAAGAGAATGAGAAGCTAAAGCATGAAGTTAGAATTTAGAATCAGCACAATGAATTAATCAAGAAAGATGAAGATAGCAATAAAAGAATGGATGATTTCCTTGATGGAAAAAGAAGAGTCAACAACTACACAAGAATAGGGTACACCGACAATGGAGAATAATTTAATCAATCAGATCAAAAGAATTTTTATGCAACTCCAAGAACCAAGAAGTTGTTATGCAATCACTGTGGAAAACCAGGCCACATCTCAAACATTTGCAGAAACAAGATGAAAGGTATTCCTCAATCACAATCTACTTTCATTGGTAATTGTTATAAATGTCACAAGAAAGGCCACAAAGAATTTGAATGCAGATCCAAGGTGACAAATCCAAAGAAGGAAACCTACATGGACAAGTATTGTCCTACCTGCAAAATTAATGGACATACACATCAGGAGTGCTGGAAAAAGAACAAGAAAGAATGGACGCCAAAAGAACCAAATAATGGCTACAAACCGACAAGAGTCGGTAACTCATATGTTTGGGACTATAACATGGGTAAATTGCACAGCATGTGGAAGGTTTCATTATATTTCTGCCAACTGTATGAGAAAATGGACTAGAAGACCAAGAGGTGGTTCAATCTAAGTATGGCATGTTTACATTGTCATAAGATTGGACATGTGATAAAATATTGCAAAGACTAGCTGACAGAAACAAACACTTATCCCAATGGAAACACCAAATTGATGACATCAAAAAGATGAGAAACAAGATGTGGGTAAAAGCTACAAACACTGAAGGTGCTGGAACAAGCAATGCAAATGATGACGCCCCATCGAATGGATCTGGTGGCATCACCATTTTCAACTAAGTTGCACAAGTAAGTATGGAACTACATTATGACAAGTTATATTATGCATCGGTTCCATTACATATTGATCACATAGACAAATTAGCATTATTAAAGAATGCACTATATTGTTACTTGTAATATTATTTGAAAAAACAACCATTGGTTAATGGGTACAAATTAGCATCGGTGAACACACACAAAAAATTTGACATTACTTACCAAAATGCATCGGTCATTACACCAAAGCCAAGTTGCTAAATATAAGCCGACAGACATCGGTGATCCTTGAGCCGACAGAAGTTGTCGTCGCCATTTTATCGACAGTCATTGGTGAAGTCACCAAAGCTGCTAGCAACCCTGACACTTTGCGCCTACACCAAAGATGTTATTTATGCCTCAACTGATGAACTCAGTCTTTGTATACCAACAATTTGTTAGGCATTAATGACAACTTAGGGCACAAAAGTTATAAAAGCGCGATAGAAGAACTCATTTTGCACCCGCGATTTTTGAGCAACCAAGCGGAGCTAAGTAGAGCGATTAAAGAGCAGATTGAAGTGCGACCTCAGCAATATTTTAACACAACTCAAAGGATTCACGAGAAATCACAGAGATTCAATAAGTACCTACAATAACCAACTGCACTATTTATTTATGGGAATCCCTAAAATATCAAATACGATGGCATCTACTTCAAGAATTGAAAAATTGAAAGAGGATAAGAAGAAAATGATCAATCTTATTAGCAACAACACTTGTGTAGAAACTAAATACAAGTTGCACCCTGAAATCGCATCACAACCTGATGATTCCAGAGCATTCTCCAGAATCCCACCTAGGGTTTAGTTGGTAGAGGATGTAAGGTCCTATATACATTGCAAGATCTCAGAATTAGGAGATCTAGACCTAGACAATGCCTATAAGGCACTATGTGATGAAGCTAGAAACCTGAAAGAAGAGCACAAGCATCTGGAAGTGAAAGGTCTCATGAATGCATTACACTTTCCCAGGTTTCTAAAATTGAATGGATATGGATAGTTCTCAGCAGAATGTATAACCAAACATTATGGCTAAATGAGCCAAAACAAATAACAAAAGATGTTATTCATGCAGTTACTGGATATCCCACAACCAACAAGCCACAAGCTCACAAGCACCCATCCTTGAAGGAAGTGGAAAAGCTAACTGGTGCAAAATCAGACAAGAGAGGTGTCAAGGTCAGCACTATCATCGACGAGGAATTAAAGTTTGGTGCATGTGTGGTAGGATACAAAATATTTCAGGCCAGCAGAATGAACAGCATAGCAAGCACTGCTATGAGCACTGCCTACAAGATCATAAAACTAGGAAAGAAGATGGATCTTGCAGAGATTTTGTTGAATCAACTTCAAGAGAACATGAACACCATAAGATCTTCAAGGACAAACACTTGTAAGTTTGGTTCCCTCGTTATGTGCATATTCTTTTACTTTGAAGAATACTTTCCTTCCATAGGGAAAGTAGTATGGGATACAAGAAAACCTGTAACCATACAAATATGTGAGCATATAGAGTCATTAGGAATAGATTTTGATGACCTAATGAATCAATACTTCAAAGGTATTAAGGAAAAGATGCAAGCTAGAACTAGAATACCTGAGAGTTTGATAGAAGAACACAAAGAGGACATATGTTTTATGGTAGATATTGATTTTACCTATATCAAACCAGTAGTACCTAGGAAATCCTGGCTATCACCATTAGAATATGAGATCAAGACATGACAAGCTACTAAGTGCTTCAAGGCACTATTGAATGAACTAGTGGACAACAAGCAAGCAAGATTTGGCACTTATGAAGAAGCCAAACCAAAGATCAAGACAGATCTTGCTGTCAAGAAAATTATAAACAAGAAGAACAAAATGGTTAAAAACTTAACCAAGAAATTTGCAGTTACTGAAGAAGGTGAAGAGGAAATAGAAGGTAAGGAGGAACAAACCAAAGTTCATTCACCTATCGGTGAAGATACAGAGAAGAATGACTCATAGGGCATACAGTCAGATTCACCACCTCCTCCTCCACCTAATAAAGCAAGAACTACATCCGCTTCAAGGACAAGAAGCAAAACTACAAAGGAACCAACTCCTTCACCACTTAAGAAAGATAAAGTGAGAACCTACAAGAGAAAACCAGTCTCACCAAAGGAGAAAAATACCAAAAGGAGGAAATGGGTTAGAACAAAAGAGGATCTAGATGACTCAACTATGTATGAAGCTGCCATAGAAATACAAAAGTAAAAAGAACCCTTGGTTCCCAAAATCATTGATGAAATATGTAAGAACATTTTTAGAATCACCATCTATTTCTGATCCTAACATTAGGAAATGGTTAAAATTTGATCCATAGGATCAAAACAAGATAAAAGACATTATTAAAGCTAAAATATGCAAACATCATTATGTTCCACTACAATTCTCAGAATATGACGTTCCCAAGGAACTATCAGCGAGATTGTCTACAAGATGGACATTTGCACTACATCAAGAAAAAGAGATAAGAGAAAGCGTACTTGTTACTCTTATGCCTTCTGATTCAAAGAAGGAAGAGATAAGTGAAATGATGAAGAATTATGAAAAGGAGTTCTCACCCAAAATGAGAGCATATAAATTTCTCAAAGGGAATCTAATTGAGCTTGATCAAGATAGAATTAAAAAGTGGTGAAAGATACTTAACAATCCCATTAAGGAAGCTAGCTCAGAGAAGGAAAACATCATCATTAAGGATGCAAAAGATGACTCGTCAGTGGAATTGGACAAAGAAGAGAGTGAGGCAACCGGAAAAAAATATACTGAAGTTGTAGATGAGGTATGGCCTGACACTACTCTTGACAAAACTCAGAGTGAGGAAAGCCAAATTCCACCAAGTCCAATTCATATTGACTTGAGTAATGAAGAAGAGGTTACCAAAGAAGACTTGATAATAAAAGGTAGCATAACTGACGATATCAATGATGAAACATGGTTGGACAACATCATCAATGACACTACAAGAAAAGACCCTACACAAGAGGTGCAAAAAGATGAAGAGATCAATATTCCACAGGGTAATACCGATAGACAGGATACACCTACTGGCACTACAGAGGTCAATACACCAACCAATATGAAAATTTTGATACAAGCTTTTGATATTGAATCAAGTCAGGAAAAATCATCTAAGAAAGATGATGATATACCCAAGGACATGGGTAATGATGAAAATTAAGATGCATCAAACACTAAAAAAGATACAGATACATAGATGAAGGATGCAACTGACAATCAGCAAAAGGTGTCTATTGAAAAAGACAAAGGAGAAGATACTAAAACAGATGAAACATTGAGAAAGGGTGAAGAGAAAGAAAAGAGTGAAGAAGTTAAGCAAGATGAGAGCATGAAAGAAAAGAAAGATAAATTTGTTGATACACCCAAGGCCAATGAAGAGACGTCTTCACAAAACCAACCGGTGGACTCTGAACAGAAACAATGAGATGCTTCATCTTCTCGACCCTCACCTACCAAATCAGTCCAATCTCAAGGTCTACAAATGGTAGTACACCAGTCTATCTCCCAGCCAAAGAAGAAGAAGAAGAAGAAGGTAATGAAGAAAGACATCTTGGCAGTAAAACTTGATGAGGTAATTGAAATACCCAAGTGGGATGTATCTACTTTAGATACTAAAGCACTCCAAAAGTTTGGAGTGATATGCCAAAGAAAATATGTACATGAGAAAATGAAAAAGGCACACAGGGAAGCCCAAGCACTTGATAAAGCAAGAGACATACTACATCAACTTGTTCCTGATACAAAATTTGAAGATGGCATATTAGTCATGGAACAAATTGCAGTTCTTACCTATGCCATCACCAATCAAAATATAGATGCAGAGAAGGCAATGAAAGAATAGACAGAGATGAAATATCAACACAAATTAGTTGAGAAGATTAGCCAAGAAGTGGCAGAGAACAAGGTAAAGCTCTCTGAATTAGAAATTCAATTAGAACCTATGATTGCTGAAGTTGTTACCTTAGTTTAGAAATTGTGCACACTGGAAAGTTTCACAAAAGAAAATAGTGAAAATTTGTCCCAACTAGATTCAAATCTGACAGCTAGTGCACTAAGTTTCACCTTTGTTGCAAACACAATAAAGTTGCATCATGACAAGATCATAGAGGTAAACCAATTGAGACAAGAGATATGGGATGTAGAGACACAGTTCAAAAATTAGGTTATCGAGCTACAGGCTCACATTTTGCTAAACCTTGCCACTCTACAACAACACATAACAAATGCAAGAAATTTGATCTCAACCCCAGAGATGTCTATGGTAGAAAACATCTATGACATGCATGTAGGGATATCACTTGAGCACATGGCTCTTGAGAATTTGAAGGAGAAATGGGAGAATATGATGGAGGAAATAAAAGCCTCACACTCTCACATTTTTGACAAGTTTTAAGTACCTTTTCCCTCATTATCAAAAAAGGAGGAATGTACAATATGTACAATATACTACTTTAGAAGAAAGAAGATAAGGATATGTATAATGTATGTACAGCAAGGATAGATATGTATAATATATCAGAAAAAGGAAACAAAAAGGAGAATTCAATTACATGTACATAAACTTACACTTATCGGCATATGCATAGGGGCAGTCATTTCATGACTAAGGAAGATGTATACACGGGTGTACATAGTAATACATCAAGTATGTTGCACATATCAGTTTTTGATACTAATGTCAAAGGGGGATATTGATGACATTAAGTTTTTCCATTAGTATACTTAAAGGGAAAAACATGATAAAGGTCATCGGTATAGGCATAACCGACGGACAACAAGCATACCTGACGAGATGACAATGTCTATCGTGAAAATGCTAAGTATAGAATTGCCCAACGAACACTAACAAGAGTTCAACTGATGATAAATAATAAAGGACATTACCGATGGTATAGTTTTGTGAACATCATTGATAGAGTAGAAAAGGAATACCTGAAAAATAGTTCAATTAAGGGACACCGGTGGAACAAAAAACCAACAGAGAAAAGAATGAAATAAAACCGACAGACTGACAGAGTAGCCCGACCATCAGAACTGACAGTCAATTATAGAACCCGCAAAAAGTGGATCTGACTTTACATGTCAGATAAAACATTGTAATTCTATTTATAGAGATTTTATTTTTTTTAAAACTTTACTTGAGGGTCAAGCAAGCATATTGTAAATGTTTTAAAGCATCCTAACAGATCTAAAACATAACTAACTAAAGATCAAGGTCAAGTTGTAAATGTTTTAAAGCATCCTAACGGATCTAGAGTTAATCTGAAAAGCGTGAATCAAGAATAGACCAAGAAACTAGTATAAATAGATGTTTAGTCATTTGTAATATGTAATGTGTGGATAAATGATTGTAGCCATGGAGAGAATCTAAGTAGAAGAGAATTCATGCAAAGTTTAAAAACATATTACATCAGTTATCAAGAACACAGACAAGGCTACCGATGAGCAGAGATAAGGTATTATTCAAATCACTCAAGGTGATTACATATACATTATAAGCTTTACAAGATCTGTTATCAGCAATTAGAGATTGCATATACTATCAGATCAACATTTATATTGTAGTTGCATTCTAACAAGTGCATCACAAAAGAAATCCTTTTGTAGAAGGTGGACTTAACAGTTCTTTGATAAATCTCTTAACAGAGTGCACACCTAAAGGTGTTGCTAAAGCTTTAAACAAATTAGATCCTAACAGGTCTCCACTCTAATACTCCTAACATGGTAGATCATCATAAGTGATCAAATTGTAAGCCTTAACCGGCTCCCTTCGTATCTGCAGATAGTGAAGTTTTGTGGGTAGACATCCCCACCGCAGTTTTTACTTCCTAACAGGAGTTTTTTGTGATATCATATCTTGTGTAATGTGTTATTTAATTTTATGTATGTTTCTTGAATGTTTACACATGCAAAGAACTTATATTATGATTTCACATACATAAAGAAAGAAAAACAGATAGATAGGAATATACAAATCTGATGACACAAAGGTTAATGGGCCAACCACATAAAAAGTTTTAGAGGTACTGATTCACCCCTCCCCTATCAGTACATCATTCCAATAATTCCAATACTAACCTCCAATTTATGACTCCAATATATCATTTTATTAATAAGTTTTTTTTGCTAAGTCTATTGCTTTCATTTCGCTAAAGTTTTTATATTTAATCTTTGTCATAGGACGACATGGATCCACCACATGATGATAGAGGGGGGGATGTTAGTCCCACCCATTCTTTAGCAAAGGTAAACCTTATTGTAATTGTACAAATCATATAGAAGAAATTTTTTTATATTATTATGTTCTTTCTTTAGGGTTTTGGAGTTATTTTCATAGTTTTACTGATATTCCTGTCACAAACTGATGTTCACAGAAAGGGAAAAGTGTCTGCGGAAAAAAAGGCAATAATGTCATATATGGATGACAACATTGCATATATCCTGAAACCTATAAACATGGTCAAGAAGAAATTAAAAAAAGTCAGTTCAGAAATTATTGCCATTTTGGTCGATCCAAATCCAACTAAGGAGACCCTGGCGAGGAAAGATGAATTGATGCGGCAAGCACGTTGTTATGAAGTAAGTAGTAATGAATCTTTAGTTATAACAAAGGTTCAATAAAGGTTTATATTTTATACACTTTTATGTCATGAACTAAAATATGTATGTGTTCTTCTTACAAGATTTTTTTGTGTTCTCAAGCAACAACTCATGGACATCACGGTGAGGTCGGTACTAGTACAGCTCCCTCAGGTAAAATAATCCTTAAGTTAACAAGTTAAAAGAAAAAAATTCTTTGGAACATTCACAAACTTCATTGGTATTACTGATTAGAAATCTACATTTTTCAGTAGATTTACTAGTTGCTTTATTCAAACTCACATATCTTGACTCCTCACTTCAAACTGTACATTTACAATATTATCTTAAATATCTATAGTCATGAACATTATGTGAATTAGTATGTTTTTCTTTGCATCTTCACCCACAATCTGACAGAGTGAATGATGTCCAACTGCTATAAAACCTCATGCATGTCTTTGCTAACAATGTATTGTTCAATTCATGATGTACTGCAAACGTCTCCTCCTATGAGGACCATCAATCCAATGTCATCATCAAATGCAATGTCTGTAACAAGGAGCATGCAAAAATCCATGTTTGCATTGTTTATACCTATTAGATCCTTATTTTTCTATATTCATTTATGTGCTAATTATGATTTGATTTGTACTTTAATCTTGGGTGCATTTCATAGTGGAATAATTTTGTGCAGTACAAGATACACCTCCTCGGGATACAGAGGCCAATACTGGTGATAATTCACCATCATTTCTTGGATCCACCCATGTTTCTAGTATGGGAAAATTGCAGACATCATTGTTGTTGATCAATGAATATATGATTCCTTTAAAATTACCTAAGCTTCTAGGTACTTTAAATTGATTATTATTTATATTCTAATTTGTTTTTATCTATAATATTTTTGTATTTTTATTGATTTTGAAAATAGAAAAGTACATAGTTGGTTATAACATAAAGCATTCAGCATTTAGGAGCCTCTGTGCCCAAATTTGACTAGTAAACCCATGTCCTTTCACAGACCCCGATCAAACCCCTAAGACCCAACCAGATTACACCATCTGGAGAATTATGCTATATGATTGATCATATACATAATTTAATAGTCATTACTAGACTGTTTATCTACTAACCAACATATCTTTAGAGAACATGAAGCATAATACATATTTGGGTTACAAAAAAAACCATGTCAGGTTGTATATGTGGCTCAAAAAGTAGCCATAAGTTAACAAAAACCATTGTCTACAGCACACATAGAGGCTAGCATGTTGTAGCCATTATATCCTTTGGTCCCAAAAAAAACTTCAGCAATCATAGTGCCATCGATAGAGGGTTCACATTACCAAAGGGGCTTGGCAGAAAAATTGAGATTTCTGTAGACTTCATGCCCATTAAGGGCTTCGCCTTCTCCTCCTTTGTCTTGGCACCTCCACACTGAAGACATTGGTAGGGTTGTCATCTTGAAGCTCTGCAACAAACCTTGTGGTCATTATCTGCAAAACCCGCTTCAGGGCAGTCCATTTCCTTCCAATTTCAAATTTGTATTCACCTTTTTTGACTTGACCCCACCACTAAATAAATCGGATGAGACCATAAATTCTTCCCTCCTCCAAGTCTTCGAAGCACTCAGAGTAGTCTGAACCAATTCGTGGCGCAACCCATTCCAGGATATGGTATAAATTCACCAATAGCTCTAGTTTAAACAAAAGGGTCATTACCCTTCTAACTTCTACTTCCTCCTCACCTAACTCCAAAGACCAAGAAATAAAAATAGAAACCACATCAATATTGAGCCTCCATTTGTCGTTCCTATTCTGGAATTGAGGCCCCAGAACAATAATGGTCGTTATTGACAACTCCATGTCTTCAATTTGAAGCATCCCTAACATTATGTGCTTGCTCACAGGGCCCTTAAACCCTTTCTATTGCTTCATGGTGTCAATGGATAATGTGGCTTCCATGAAACTTAAACACTTACAAACTTAAAAGCTTAACCTTCCCAAATGCCAACTCTCAAACATAACAACTTGCATCTCTTGCTTCCTACAACTCACCTTTATAGAATCAACACTTACCATAATAATGTGCATTAACTTAGGTGCTGCAAACTAGGACGCCGCCAATCAATCTCATGATGCCATTCATCAAAAAGCCATCAAAAACTACTCTTTGGCATAACTACCCTGAGATTTTGCACAAACCAAATATAACAAGACGTATGCTTCTGTCAGACCACTATATTTGATGATGTCACATCACCACCTCAACAAGAAGGAAAGATCACGATGTAAATTTCTAATCCATGCCAAAAAGATAATATTCTCATTTTTATTTATTTGATTCTACTTTTAAATTTTAAATTTGAGAGATGAGAATTTAAAATTTTAAAATATCCTACCATTCCTCTAAGGAGAACTCATCTAATTGTATGCCTTCGTTGTGTTGAAAGAGGTTTCCCATTTAGAAATAACACCAGCCTCTGGATTCCCTTCCCTTTATATATGACTGATTTTGAAATTATCAAGAGTCTCGAAGGTGGGTGATCTCATCAATAATACCTTGTAGGTTCCATGTTATCACCTCCCTATTTTTATAGCATTGATAATAATTTGAGAGTCACCTTCCAGGTGAATCCTCTAAACTTCTAGTTGCTTGGCAAGGTTGACAGCTAAAAGGGTTGACCTTGCTTCCGCCATGTTATTTGTTCCATTCACTAGTTTTTGAGTTTTTATAACAGTTACATTTCTTTTCCAATCCCTGGTTATAACCATAGGACCAGTAGGGCATGGGTTCCCTTTGGAAGCCCCATCAAAGTTTAGTTTTACCCAGTCTTCATCTGGAAGCATCCACACCTCTTTCTTGGTTCTGTCATTTTTGGACTTTTTCCCACATATTCCTCCATTCCTTATCTTCAAGCACGGCCAATCATTATGGATAATCCTATCCTCCTTAGTGTATACAAGGTTATTACTTCTCCCTAGAATGGCTGCTCTCATGGATTCTTCAACCGAGATGTTAATTCTCCCTTTTATTCTATCAACCGATTCTTCCTTCTCCTGGAAGATCCTTTTATTCCTTTCCTTCCAAATTTCTAAAACAACAATTGAGGGGCTTATTTTCCATATAGAGGATAGGGCCAAAGCCTTTTTAGGGAGTGGTCAGCTTGAGAAGACCTCCTTAACACTGTTTTGCATTGGACCAATCCATTTTAGCTTTTTCTTTATCATTACCCAACATTCTTTAGCAAAGGGGCATCTTATTAAAAGGTGGTCTAAATCCTCTGAATCTGCATTGCATAATACACATTTTGTAGGGCCTTGAAACCCAAATCTCTTTCTTCTCTCTGTTGTGACGGTTTTTCCATGGATTGCAAGCCAAGCAAAGGCCTCTACTTTTTGGAGACACTCTCTATCCCAACATAATTTCATTGGCCATCCTAGGGTGTCATTGTCCCCTTCAAGGGTTAAGTACCCAATCTTTACTGAGTATTCCCCACTTCGATCAGCACACCAAAAAATTGAGTCCATCTTATGAGTTATTAAGACACTCTTGCTATTGAAAATTTCCATCATTAGCACATGTTGTTCATCTGATAAACCTATATTATCCACCTTTTTCTAGGACTAGACAATCCCTACAACTGTTTGTTGTATTTCAACATACTCCACCACTTTAGACCCCCACAGTGTTGTGAAGATTCAACTCACCTCAGAAAATCTGACATCTTCTACTAACACCGGGAGGCCATTCGAGGAATCTTTCCAAAAAATAGCATCTTTCCCATCTCCAAAATTCCATGAAAGGTGATTCGTGATAAGCCCTCGACAATCAAGCATAAAATTCCAAAGCATAGAACCTTTTGGTGGATCTCTTATGGTCAAAATTCTTTCCCTGGCTGGATTGTCCAGATATTTAGCCCTTAGAACCTTTACCCATAAACAGTTAGGGTTTGCATACATATTCCAGACCATTTTGGCTCCTAAAGCAAGGTTCATTTTTCTCCAATCTCTAAACCCACACCACCTTTAAGTTTCTGACAGCAAATCTTGTCCCAAGCCAACAAAGGCCAATTCTCCCCCTCATTAGTCCCATTCCAGAAAAAATTTCTCATTCTTTTACTAAGATAGTCAAGGATTTTGGAAGGAATTTTAAAGCAACTCATGGAATAAATGGGGATAGTAGAAATAACAATTTGCAATAAAAGAATCCTACCTACAGACGATAACCATTTGCCCTTCCAACCTTCCATCTTGCACAAACATGAATCAACTAATTTTTTCCATAAGTGGGGCTTGGAGGCTCCTTCAAACAGAGGCACACCTAGATATTTTACAGGTAGCTTACCCATCCGGATGTTAAGGATGTTGCTCAGTTGAGATTGTAGATTTCTGCTATAGTAGAAGAAGTAAACCTCATATTTATGCCAGTTGATACACTATACATAAGCCTCACCATATTTGTATAAGGTTTCCTTAATTATTCTATCTTCCCTAGCTGATGCTTCACCCATAAGAAAGTTGTCATCAACAAATTGAAGGTGGGAGAGAGGGTCAGTTCCTTCAACAATGCCTATCCCTTTCCACTAATCACTTCTTCGCTTGTTGGTAATAATTCTGCCCAGCACTTTTGCCATGATGATAAAGAGGAAAGGTGTAATGGGGTCACCTTTCCTGATCCCCATAGTAGCCTCAAAGAAGCCTTATGGGCTCCCATTTACTAAAATAGAGAACCTAGGAGTATTTAAGAAACTTGCTATCCATTTTAACCAATCCTCAGCAAACCCAAATTGTTTCATGATATGAATTAGAATGTCCCTATTAACATTTTCATAAGCCTTCTTAACATCCAATTTAATCATCATCTTAGAAACCTTTTTGTTCCTAATGTATGAATAGCTTCATGAGCAATAACAATACCTTCAAAAATTATTCTATTCGGGGCAAAGACACTATATTCTAGCGAGATGACATACTTGAGCAATGGTTTCAATCTATTGGAGGCCACTTTGGCTATAACCTTATAAGTGGTGTTACATAGTGTTATAGGTCTATAGTCATCAAAGGTTAAAGTGTAAACTTTCTTGGGGATTAGGGAAATAAAGGTGTTGTTGAAATCTTTAAGAACAAAACCACCTTCTCGGGATTCCTCTACCACTTCCCATAGATCCTTCCCTAGGATATCCCAAGTTTTATAAAAAAAGATTGCAGGGAAACCATCAAGACCTAGGGCCTTATCACTCCCCATAGAAAAGAGATCCTTCTTTACTTCCTCTTTAGAAATTGGACTCAGAAGAGTAGCATTTTGTTCATCAGAAATACATTTGGGTATCATGTTTAACAAATCATCCACATTACTCAAGTTATCCAAATTTCTAGCAAAAATATTTTTGAAAAAACTTACTGCTTCATCATTAATTGGATCTAGGGTGTTAAGAAAGTCCCCATCCATAGATTTGATGGAGAATATTTTTTTTTGTTCTTTTTGAGCCTTCACTGACTTATGGAAGAACTTGGTGTTTCTATCTCCATGCTTTAACCAGGTTTCTCTAGACTTTTGCCTCCAGAAAGTCTCTTCCTAAGACAAAATCTCTTTATATTTCCTCATTAAATACTGCTCCATCTCAAAACAATATTTATCCATCCCTAATGTTATTACCTTATCATTCAGCAAGGCTAAGCTTTGTTCAATCTTAGCTTCTCCATAAAGATGTTTTGAAACACATCTCGGTTCCAAATTTTCAATTGGGCTTTAAGGAACTAGATTTTTCTAAAGAACACAAAGGACTTGTTACCTTCCCATAGTGGATAATTACCCCACCATTCATAAATTTTTTCCATAAACCCTTCTTCCCTTAACCACATAGCTTCAAACTTAAAAGGAGAACATTCCAGGGTTGCATCCTCCTAGATATGGCAGCATATAGGGAAGTGATCAGATCCTTCTATAGGCATGATATTAGCTAAACATAACCAATTGCACTCCTCCCAAGGGCCATCCTGTAAAAATTAATCTAATTTTTCTGCTATGTTTGAGAAGCCTCATCTTCTGTTAGTCCAGGTGAACTCACCCTGATTGAAAACCACTCTGCTCAGCCCATTGTTTGAAATAAAATCAGCAAAATTCCTTTGACTAACACTCATCGAGCCTTCCCCCATTTTTTTCATAGCAACTTAAGATATCATTAAAGTCACCCCCTAGAATAAAAATCTCCTCCAGCATGTCTTCTAAGAACCCAGAGATACATTTCCATAGTAATTTATTATCCCTAATATTATTGGGACCATAAATATTGAAGATATAAAACTTAGAGAGGAGTTGTTTTGAGATCTCTGCAAGCTTCCAATTTGAAGCCTGGCTGACTATATCTACCATGACACCATTTTCATCCCATAAGAGCCTTAAACCTCCTGAAGTACCAATTTTCTCAGAGAAGTGCCCTTTCCATTTACCAAATCTGTTCTGAAAAGAAGCAATCTCATCACCTTTTAGTTTTGTTTCCTGAAGTAGTATAACATCCTCCCTCAATCAGGAAGACCTTGTTAGGGGCATTGCAACCCCTGACATTCCATGAAAGTATTTTCATTGTTGTCGAGAAAAGTTATATCCTTTCTAAGGTATCAATAGTTTTGTCTGGCCTGCTGCACTGCCAAAAAATTCTAGTTTTTCTTTGTTGGATTTTGCTCATTTATTACCTTTCTCACTGAACTTTGGTTTCAACCTCAAGGATTGTGTTTGTTCTATTCCTCTTTAGTTCAAGATGTTGGGTATTTATTCTAAACCCAAATCAATATCATTCTCATCCTCACTCTGAGGGTTGCAATGAGAATCAGAGTCTAACAAGTTTCCACTGCTATCTCTGGCCTCTTCAAAGGATCCTTCAAGGTTTCTGATTGGGGATATTTTGCAATATTGAAGACTATCCCTCTACTGCTCATTGGAAGTCTGGTCTAGATTCTCAATAACACCCAATAAGCTTTGAGTGTTGGTTGCTGCGATAGTAAAGTTGTCATGTCTCTCTTGAAACACAGGTGCATTGATTCCAGAGTGTGGGGATAAAGGATCATGTTCCTGACTCATCTGCTTGATGTCACATTGTAAAGGTCATCCATTGATTCAGGATGGAAATGCACCTGAGCTCTATGCCTTGCTATCTTATCTAAGATCTCTGGCATTGAGTTTTCCTGTCGGGATATCTGAGTATTGAGGACAATTTGGGGTGTGTCAGAAACATTCAACCAGACATCCTCTAGAACCTTATCTTCATCTATCGACCCTTGTAATTTTCTTTCCTTCATTGGGTCTAGGTGAGTTAGGGGAGAGGTCTTTGGCAAATACAAGTGGCTTTCCCAATCCTCATGATGTTCTTCATTCAGTTCCTCTTCCCTCTCTATTGAGAGGGGGAAATCCACCACTCTTTGTATTGATTGGTTCTCCTTTATCAAAATTTCAGAGACAGTTTCACCAGAAAAAACTTGCTCCATTGTAGTTATGCAGTCCTTTATCCATTGAGGTGATCCATATTGTCCTCTGTCCAAACCTTCCAGTTGCCCCTGAGTGTGTTCTAGTTTCCCATAGAGCTTAGAGCATAATTCTTCCTCTAGCCGATCTAAAAGTTCATCCCTCTCCAAACCTTTACCCTTCGATGAGCTCTACTTGTTCTTTGGGTCCTCTTCACTTTGGGTGTGATCTCCCTCCCATACATCAATCTTCTATTTCCATACTCCTTGGTCAGTGCCCAGCAAGACAAAATTTAGAATAAGATTATTTGCCTAAAGGTTGATCAAAATCCTTGGGTGAATAGTGGAATCATTCCTATTGATTACTTCCTTAGCCTTAATAAAGGTGCCTATGTTGTTACCTAGTTGCCTTAGGGTTTCCTCATCCCAATATTCCATTGGAAGATTATGGACATTCAGCCAGACCAGGTATTCCTTCACTTTTTCCATATATGGGTCAAAATTTGCTTCCCAATCTTTGAGATATACTCCTCTCCCCTCGATCAGATATGGTCTATTATTGAGGATCCACACCTTGTCCTCCCTGGTTAGACATATCCACATGTAAAACCCATTTGTGAGGTTTTGAGCATGATGATTTTGTTAGTAATAATTGAGAGGTGGGGGTGAATCAGTGGCCTCAAAAATTTATCCTTTAAACTTCAATCCACCAATTAATACACCTCATATTATTAAGTCCCTACAAGATGTATGCCTTTGAAATACTTGAAATAAATAACTGTCTGTTGGTTTACCTTGTCTGTCCTTCTTCTCCTTGATA
>MU225905.1:438420-449432 GCA_018584345.1 Thuja plicata | reverse complement strand
TTATATAGACATGATATTCCTTAATTCTTGGTTCTTGATTCTTGATTCTTGGCGTGAAAAACAATCCAGCCAAATTGATTTACGGCTTTAACTCCTGATTTATCTCATAGTTATCTTCTTGCCAACTATATAAATCATCTTTAAATCACTTACTTAACTGTGGTCGAATAAAACAAATAAAACAACCAGTTAAGTCTATCCTTAATCTCTACCAACTAGATATTTTTTCATTTTCTGATCTCTATGTTCTGTCAATCAATTCTGCAATTCATTGTCAGTGACAACTGTCAGTTTCGTCAGTGCAACTTCAGTTAGCTTCGGGATCTTCGTCCGTCGGGCATCATTGGATCTTGCTCATTAGGCAACACTTTTTTTAGCTTGTCGGGCATCATGTGATTCTGCTTCATCGGGCAACACTATCTTCTGCTCATCGGGCATCACTGTGACTTTATCTCTGTCTTTACCGATGGTGTGCACTCCGCCGGTGTAGTCTGTCACTTGGTGAATACTTGACTTTTATGCATTGTTGAAAGCATAACCTTTGTTCTATTGATTCTCTGAAGTCTTTGGCATTATGTATATGACCATACAAATGATATCAAGTTGACATCAATGACAATACAAACCATTAACTGATTTAATGTCTTGCATCATCTTCAACTTAACATTATCAAACATTCAATCAGTTACATGTCATCAATCTCTCCCTTTGGCATTGATGGAAACATGCTATATTATCATACTATACTATTTCTAATACAACATGAAATACAATTGTTGAGATTCATCAAATTACCAAACAGTTTTTTTTTATAACTGATAAAAGCGTCTGACCACCAGTAAGCTCTGTATTAGCTTAGATTTGATTCTTGCAGCTTTCTCTATTTATTTTTCTGATGTGTTGTGTCCTCTGTCTGTGTCAATTTCTCTCTCTTCTTCTTTGATGTCTCTGTCTTTTGTTTGCAACAGTGATACAAATTCTCTCCCTATGGATATGATCTCTTCCTATTAGGAGTAATTTGATAATGAATAGTTTTTTATGATAATATGGATATATTCTCTCCCTTTGACATTAATGCCACAAAAATATTTTCACAAACATCTGACATTCAAACAATTACTTCTATCCATAATATATTCCTTGAATTTCCCTTATCCATTATCAATATAACAATTTGCTCTGGTGCTTGGTTCTGATATATACCTTTCTGTATATAGATGTAGCTTTGAAGTTCATTTTCTGCTTGCATCAATCATGAATGATATTCTGATAATTTATGGTTGATGCAGCTTTCATTCCTTTTACTGACTGATAGACATGGGTTTGACTCCTAGTCTTTGTCTCAGGTACTCAAATGTATTCTTGGGCAGTGGCTTGGTGAAGATATCAGCCAATTATTCTTTTGATTGCACATATTCAAGTATCACCTCTTTTTTTTGAACTTGTTCTCTTAAATAATGATACTTGATGGCAATGTATTTAGTCTTTGAATGCATGGTTGGATTTTTGGAAATATTTATTGCACTGGTGTTATCACAATAGATAACTACAGGTTCTTTGATCTTCATATGTATACCTTCCAGCAACTATTTGATCCATGCAATATTTGAGCAGTTTGCAGCAGCAGCAACATATTCTGCTTCTATAGTAGACTAAGAGATGCATCCTTGCTTCTTGCTAATCCATGTGACAATTCTATCACCCATAAAGAATGCTCCTCCAGTTGTGCTCTTCCGCTCATCAAGATTCCTAGCACAATCAGTGTCAGTAAACACTTTCAATTCAAATTTGCCTTCTCTTCTATACCATAAGCCAAATTCCTCAGTATTCTTCAGATATCTTAGAATTCTTTTCACAGCAGTTATATGTGATTCCCTGGGGTTAGCAGAAAATCTAGCAACAATTCCTACTGCATGTGCAATATCTGGTCTAGTGTGTACAACATACATGAGTTTCCCTATCATTGATCTGTATAGAGTCTGATTTACCTCTGTTGTCTTGTCTTCCTTTGTTAATTTGCATCCAGTAGCCATTGGTGTTCCAACAAGTTTGGAATCTTCCATCTTGAATATTTCCAGAACTGATTTGATGTATTTGGACTGTGTAATGAAAATACCTTCACTTTGTTGAATGATCTATAGACCAAAAAAGAACTTGATCTCACCAAACATAGACACCTCAAATTCTTTTCTCATCTCATCAGCAAATGATTTGCATAGCATATCATTGCCTCCAAATATGATGTCATCAACAAATATTTCAGCAATCAAAGTGCTAGCATTAGTATCTTCTTTCAAATAAAGATTATTGTTTTCACTAGTCCTCATGAATCCAATACTTATTAGATAGGAATGAAGTCGTTCATACCAGGCTTTGGGAGCTTGTTTCAATCCATAAAATGCTTTGTGAAGTCTACGTACCATGTTCCTCTTGTCTGGATCCACAAACCCTTCTGGTCGCTCAATGTATACCTCTTCTTCAAGTATTCCATTTAGGAATGTTGACTTGACATCCATTTGATATACTTTAAATCCTTTGTATGCAGCATAAGAAAGTAGAATTCTTACTCCTTCTAGCCTAGCAACGGGTGCAAAGGTTTCTCCATAGTCTATACCTTCCTCTTGTGCATACCCCTTGCATACTAGTCTTGCTTTGTTCCTTGTGACTTCTCCATTCTCGTTCAGTTTGTTCCTGAATATCCATTTTGTACCGCTGACATTCTTGTCATCTATTCTTGGCACAAGTGACCATGTCTTATTCTTTTCAATCTGTTCAATCTCATCATTCATATCACTTATCCATTCTTCATTGTCTAGTGCAGCATTGACAGATTTTGGTTCAAACTCATAAATTAAGCAATTTGAGTTTAAAGACTTACTTCTTGTTCTTGTACTAGCTTTCTTATCTCCTATGATCTGGTCCTCTAGAAGGTTCCTTCTTACATATCTTGCAAGTACAGGTATAGTTCTTTGCATATCAACTTGATCTACATTACCATGCACATTATCTTGATCATTATCCTGACCGTTGGTAACAACATTCTGACCGTCGGTTGCAACATTCTGTTGTTCTGGATTTAAGCACTGTTCCTCGGGTAGAGTTATGGGTTCTTCATAGTATATAAACTTTTTTTAGTCTTCTGGTTCTTTTGTGCTTTCCAGCTCATTCTTTTCTGCAAATTCATCAATCTTCACATTTGCACTTTCAACCATTTTGTTAGAAGCTTTGATTAGACATTTAAAAGCTTTGCTTTTGGTAGAATACCCCAGAAAAATATCTTCATCACTTTTGGCATCAACATTTCCATTTCTATCATATTTTAAGACATATCATTGACTTCCAAATATTTTGAAGTAACTTACATTGGGTGTTTTACCATACCATAGCTCATAAGGAGTCTTCTTTGAGTCCTTCTTCAATTATACTTTGTTAAGTGTATAGACAACAGTGCTAACAACTTCTCTCCAGAAGATCTGGGTGATGTCCTTCTCTATCATTAGTGTTCTTGCACAGTCAACTATTGATTTGTTCCTTCTTTCAGCAATCCCATTTTTCTATGGTGTTCTTGGTGCAGAAACATGTCTTTTTATACCATGCTCATTACAGAAATTAGTGAATTCATCTGATATAAATTCTCCTCCTCTATCTAATCTCAAAAATTTCAGATCCTTACCACTTTATTTTTCTACCATAGCCTTATACCATTTGAACATCTTGAATGCTTCAGATTTTTCTTTTAAAAACATGACTGTCATCATTTTAGAGTAATCATCAACAAATAGAATAAAATATCTATCTCCATAATAGCTCTTTGTCCTCATAGGTCCACATAAATCAGTATGGACTAATTCTAGAATATCATCAGATGTATGGGTTTTGATTTTGAAACTAGACTTTGTCATTTTACCTTTTTGACAATTCTTGCACATGATGTTGTCTGGCTTTATCATCGTCAGTAAGCCTCTTACACTTCTTTTCCTACTTATTTTCATCATGTTGTCAAAATTCACATGACACAACCTTTTGTGCCATAGCCATATATCTTCATTTGTAGTCATCAAGCAAGTGGGGTTAGTATCATTCAGATAGAATAAGTTACCTTTGGTCTGCTCACCGGTACCAATCAGTTTTCCTGATTCATTGAAGATCTTTTCCTTCTTGCTCTCAAATGCTACTCTGTGACCTGAATTATTCAACTGAGAAACACTCAACAAATTATAATTAAATCCTTTTACCCAATAAGCATTTTCACATTTAATTCGGTTATTCAGCATTACTGTTCCTTTACCTTCAATTTGACAAGGTGAATCATTTCCCATTCTTACTGTACCACATTTATAGTATTCAAAAGTATTAAACTTTTCTTTGTCACCGGTCATATGGTGAGTGCAGCCACTATCTATAATTCAGATATCATTTTTACTAATCTTAGATATGAGTGTAGTCTCTTCATACCTTTCATCTTCATCTAAATCATCCTTCACAGCTACAAACACTATCTCAACATCATCATCTAGTTCGGTGTCAGTATCTTCATCTTTGCAAGCAGCTAGATATCTAGCCTTCTTGCCTTTTTCCTTATAATCTTGGGTATCACTTCTTTCTGATCATCGGTAACCTCTGTAATCTTTGTTATCACCTCTATCAAATTTCTTCTCAAAAGATCTGTTATCACTTTTGTCATCTTTTCTTTTTTTAGGACATCTTACAGCAAAGTGTCCAATCTCTTTACAATTAAAACATACAAGTGGTAACTTGCCTTTCTATTTACCTTTGCCTCTTAGCATTCTTCTTGCCATGAGTGCTTCAATTTCATCTAGATCTTCTTCTTCACTTTCGCTTTCACTATCTCTTCTAGATGAGTGTCTTTGACTAGATTTTCTTATTCTCATAGAAGACTTGAATGCAAACTCCAAACTTGGTAAGACACTATTATTAAAGTTATTCATCTCAAATGAAATCAGTCTACCAATTAGGCTATCAAGAGTGACTGTATTATAAGCTACTACTCTCATTTCTTGAATAGCAGAGGCTCTAATAACATATATAGGTAATAAGGTTCTTAAGATTTTACTTACCACTGTCTCCTCTTCAAGTGTACCTCCAACACCTTGTATAGCATTGACTACTTCTTTTATTCTTGTGTTGTACTGAGTGATGTTTTCACCTTCTTTCATTATGAGATTATCAAACTTTCCTCTAAGGCTTTCTGCCTTGGCTCTCAGAATATTTGCATCACCTCCATGTACAAGTTTAAATTTTTCCCACATTGTATTTGCATTTTTGCAATCTTTGACATCCTCTTTATTCAACATCAGAGAGTGAGGCTAAAAGCTCTATAACCATGCAGTTATGTTCATGCTTTACTCTTAATTGATCTACTGTCAATGGTCATGTAGGCAACACATATGTAGTATCTAAGTATTGAGTAATATCATTTCCAATACCTGATAAGTGAATCTTTATTCTACTTTTCCATGAAGCAAAGTTGTCCTTGTTCAACTTGGGCACATCTCGTCTGTTCATCTTGTTATCTTTACTTAGGTCTTGAAACCTTCCTTCTAAGAAAACAAGCTCTGATACCAATTGTTAGTAATAACTGAGAGGGGGGGTGAATTAGTGGCCTCAAAAATTTATTCTCTAAACTTCAATCCACTAATTTATACACCTCATATTATTAAGTCCCTACAAGATGTATGCCTTTGAAAAACTTGAAATAAATAATTGTCTGTCGGTTCACCTTGTCTGTCCTTCTTCTCCTTGATAACCGATAAGCAGTAAAACTTATTTACCAATGATCAGTAAATATGTAGAGTATACCAATCAATCCAAAAATGCATATGTGAAATGTAAAACAATAAAGTAATAAACCATACACACATAACACAAGGATTTTAACGTGGAAACCTTGTTAAGGGAAAAACCACTGGGACCGGTACCCCAAATTTTCGCTCTTCTGAAGTGAGCCCTGTTAGGAGCCAACCCTATTAAAGGTTACAAACACATGGTTATGTGCGACCTTGTTAGAGAATTTTTATACATAGGTTGTCACTAAGTATCAGGCATCTATGCTACCATCCTCGAATCAGCCTCTAGACTGTCAATAGGCTTTATGCTAATCTTACTACCATCCTTGAATCAGCCTCCTTCTTAGACTGTCAATAGGCTTTAGGTAAGACCGATGCTACTATCACGAGTCAACCTTTTTGGTAATCTATTAGGATATACCTCAAATATAAAATACTGTTAAGTCCTGCTCTATTAAGAGACTTAATGCTTCAATGGTTAAACTGAAACACAATGACCTGTTTCTAATGCAACTTTGAATTGCAGATATTCAGATCTATTTACATATAATACCTTTCTGATCAATGTATCAATTCAGTTCCTTTGTACTTCACATTTTCTGCTCTGTGATGCTATGCTTCACTATTTGTCGGTGTCTGCAGAATTCTTTAGCTCTCCCTTAGCTTGATTGATTAGGACTGTATGAAGCTTAACCTTCACCAGTTTCTCTTTAGCATATTATTTCAATTCACTCCCCTATGTATCTAATTGCCTGCGGAAATGAATTAAACTTGTCTCTTATATAGACATTATATTCCTTAATTCTTAGTTCTTGATTCTTGGCGTGAAAAACAATCCAGCCAAATTGATTTACGGCTTTAACTACTGATTTATCTCGTAGTTATCTTTTTTCCAACTATATAAATCATATTTAAATCACTTACTTAACTATGGTCGAATAAAACAAATAAAACAACCAGTTAAGTCTATCCTTAAGCTCTACCAACTAGATATTTTGTCATTTTCTAATCTCTTTATTCTGTGGTCAATTCTGCAGTTCGTCGTCGGTGACAACTGTCAGTTCCGTCGATGCAACTTCAGTTAGCTTAGGATCTCCATTCGTTGGGCATCATTGGATCTTGCTCGTCGGGCAACACTATTTTTAGCTCGTCGGGCATCCTATGATTCGCTTCGTCGGGCAACACTATCTTCTGCTCGTCATGCATCATTGTGACTTTATTTCTATCTTTACTGATGGTGTGCACTTCGCCGGTGTAGTCTGTCACTTGGTGAATACTTGACTTTTATGCATTGCTGAAAGTATAACCTCTATTCCATTGATTCTCTGAAGTCTTTGGCATTATTTATATGACCATACAGATGATATCAAGTTGACATCAATGACAATACAAACCATTAACCGATTTAATGTCTTGCGTCATCTTCAACTTAACATTATCAAACATTCAATCAGTTACATGTCATCTGCTTTTCCCTCAAAAATTTTGACACCATAAGCGAATAGTGCTTATTGATGGCCAAGGACGCATCCATTTAAAGAAAAAATCTATATCATTAAGAGGTCCTATAGAATCCTTCCATTGGGGGTTTGAAATTTTAATGGTGGATATAACTTCATACCTGATATTAGAAGCCTGATCCTTCTCCTTTACCATGTCTTGTTTCGTGGCTCCATCCAGATTATTCTTCCTCGGGCGATAGAACTTGCGCTTCATTTTTCTGAAGTCAAAATTTTTCTCAATTTCCATTTAAAGGGGTTGTTTGTATTTTTGTCTAGATCAGTTCTCCCCAATCCTGCCATTCCAAAACCGATCACTTCAATTCTTCCCTTCTGCAAACCCATTTACTGAGTGGAAAGCTTGAGCTCTAGAAGGTCTCCTCTGTTGGTGGCGGGTGGTGAAAGGCCTTCTCAATCTAGTATTGCATGTGTAAGGTAGGCATGTATGATCTATAAAGGCCGCACAACCTCCATTCAGATCATATCTTCATCCGCCTGTAGTTGCAGGTGACCATTGGACCCACCGGTATTCCCACTTCTCTCTCATCTCGCTTCTTTTTCAAAGAGGTTTTAAAGTGTTGCATTTATATTCTAATTTTGATTTACTTATTCATAACTCATTTTGGATTGGTGCTCCCATGATGTTTTTGCAGTGAATGATATTTTTTTATGAAAAGATTAATGAGATGACATTGTCGCTATTCGGGCCCACCATATGTACAAGGTGGAACATCATATGTGAACTAACCCTATCCCGCTTCTTTGATTTCATATCATTGCTAGAATAATTTTCCTTTCATCTATGTCATGTACTATATTCAAGGTACACAACTTCAATTAATTTTTTAGCTAACAATTTTGTTTTTTCTCAAAAGGTGGAATTTATAAGAAAAATAAATAAAAATTATAAGACCGACTCATAAAATCTTTAGAGGAGCTCTTTGGAAGTAACATTTTTGACAGCACAAAATTTCTTTAGAGAGCTTGCAAACATCTAAAGATTGTGAGGGACACATATAGAAGTAATCTAGTGAACAACCCAAAGTATGAGCGTCCTCCCGTGATTCCAGAGAAGCAGTGGAAGGAATTCATTTTGGATGCAAAGGAGAAAGCGCAAAGTCAAAGAGGAATTACACTAGTAAACGACAATAGAAGGTATGTGATAAAATTAAGTAGAACACAATTATGCACTAATTAGCGATCCTTATATTTATATAATATAACATATTTTGAACTTTCCATAAACTGCAGGACACATCAAAGGCTACAAAGGCCAGACTAGAAAAGCATGGCTAACACAAACTTGGCTCTGGTGGTTATCTGAAACTTCAAGAAAGAATTCTAAGTAGCAGTAAATGAAATTTTGAATCATTTTTTTTTATAAATTACAAACAATTTTGTTTAATCAAATGATACCTGCAGAATTGACGATATTAAGCCAAAAATACAAGGCTCAGTTTTTGATGTAGCACCCACAAAAGAAGATAGAAAGATTGGCTTCAAGGAAGGCTATAAATCCATGGTTGAACGCCTACACCAAACCCAACAGTCTGTTGCATCGGTTCACACATAGGTAAGTAGGCCAAATGAAAATTATTTCAAATTGAATACTTGAGCGATAATCTATTTGATGTTTATTTCATACTTGAGAGCATGACATTGCAATGCAACCTTCTAATCCTAGCATAGAACCTCCACATGTTGAAGACCCTGATGTGCATCGCAGTCATGGAGGTCTTCATTTGATATTGAAAATTAATTGTGTAATTCTTAATACAATTTAACATTTTAAATTGAAATTGGTGTAACCTTTCTTGTGTACATTTTAGAGCATGCAGAACGTCATGGTGAATGAGTGGAGGATGATCCCAGTGTTCATCATATTCAAGATGATGTGGCATTGTCAGGTAAAGAAAATCTATGCTGTGTTATTTTAATTTTTTTTTATTGGTTGTCATCTTCTTTTAATTAATGAAATACTTGTAACACTAATATAAAATGTTATGAATTTAACCCATTTAGTTGTTATTGCAGTGGACCCCCCTTTGGCAAACCAACGTCCTCCTACACATATGAGGAGGAATTTATTGAGATCACAAGAAGAAGAGGGGAATGACGAAGATATTGATGCTCCGCTTAGCCGTTACATTCAAAAATCAAGGAAAAAACCAAAAAAGAAATGACTGCAATAAAAAAAATTTGATAATGAAATTATGTTGTCTTAATGAATGTAATTTTGTGCTAATAAATGTTGATGAATTATTGATGAATGTCCAATTGTTAATAAATTTTAGGTGTTATTGAATGTTATGTGATTATAATGATTGAATGTTATATTTCATAAATGGGTGAATGAATGAATGTTAGATGTTAATGGGGAAGTTAGAGTGATGTTAGGGGGGTGGGGGTCAAATGAGCTTCCACCTTCACGTGGTTGGCCTTGTTAAGTAGAGAATATTAAACTATTCTTGAAACCAAGTGAAGATCGAGCTAAACCAATGTAGATTCAATAGTCAAACACACCTACTAGTCCTATTCCACATGGATTTAATGGAAAAACACACCTACTAGTCCTATTCCACTGTCAGTATGCAACTTTATGACTGTCCTTGTCCTATTAGTGGTAGACTACATAAAATACATTGTGGGGCTTCATAGAATATCTTGAAAAGAACATTTAATGCTCAAGACTTACAAGTTACTTTAGTAGTTGGGAAAACTTATTTTATAATCTAAGATATTGTCATCAAATGCATCTAAGCATAGATTTTAGGGGAATAGGCTACCAAGCATATTATATTTTTAAACAGTGTATAAGTCAAAGTTATTTTTAGAAGTAATACAAATTTTGAATGCATACTATTTTGGACCATTAATCTATCAACATATATATGGGTTTAAATATAAACCATTCCTTTCATATGTATTGGTTATGTTAAAACAACTTAATAACATCATTGAAGTTTTAGAATAATTTATACTATAAGTGTCAGTCATGCAACCTAGAATAGAAAATAGATAACTGGGAACAACATTGATTCCATGCTTTATTCTCGTGTCTGTAACTAATGATTTTGTCAATCAATTCACTATTTCATTTTCAAATTTTATGTATTAAAGAAAATGTTGTCTTCTACTGGTGATTTTGTAGGTAATAGCTCACCTATGGCATAGAAGCAGCTGAAAGTACAACATGATAAGAAAGGACAACATGTTTTGGTGCTAGAAGAATCTTCCCACTTCATTTCATTTGTTCCTTTTGCAGCTTCATTTCCATTTGAGACTTGGATTTCTCCTAAGGAACATGCTTCTCGTTATGAGCATATAGAAGAGGAACAAGTGTGTTTTCTTTGGCTTTGGACAGGTTTTGTCAGATTAGTTAGTTCTAAGGCTCAAAAGGAATAAATATAGGTTGTATTTCTCATTAGATTTGGGTATTATGGCCGATGATTTTGTGTTCATATTGAGTATACATGTGTGTGGACTCATCATGCCTTTTGCACTTTTGTAGTGGAAATTCTCTGTCAGGTAGGCAGAGGCTAGAGACTATTAGCTTTAGCATTTGCAGGAATAGGTTGTGTAGACACCCTAAAATGGACAGGCTTGCGACTTTACATTAAAAACACTAATTTTCATCTATTAATTAATGGTTTTTTATCATTAATTAATCATCTATTTTCCTCTAAATTCATTCCCCAAATCATC
>MU225905.1:426698-436969 GCA_018584345.1 Thuja plicata | reverse complement strand
AAACTCTGTCAGAAGAAACTGCTGGAACCCCCACTGAAGTGCATGACCAGGTAGAGAAGACAATGTTTGAAGAGCTGATCAATCAAACCAGGAAGCAATAGAACCAATAGGTGAACCCCCCCATAATGTTGAACAGGGAGAGGTGACAAGAACACTGAAATGCAATGCTAGAAACATCTACAGAAAGCAGAACCAAGAACACCAACAGTGAAACAAAAGTACAAACACAGGATAAAGAGCGGTGTCACCGACACACAGCATGGGCTAATTTCATGGAAGGTACGCTCACTTGACAAAAGTGAATGCGCCTAAAATGGCATAATCATCATAACCCCCCATGACACTTTATGACAGAGTGCGAGTACAAAAATATACAAGGTGTACAAGATCCCAAAAATGCAGAAGTAGGCACTTTATCTCAGTGCGTTTATAGAACAAAGATGCAATAGTGGAAAATCATACAAGCTCAGAAGTCAGAAAGAAGAGTGAGCCAGAAGTACAGTAGAAGAGATCCCAGGACCTGTAAACCCAAGCAATCTGCCAGAGTGCAAAAACTGCCAAACTTGGAGGAGAGAAAACCTGGAGCAGAATCTGAAAAAAATACCCCTGCAACTGAATAGTTCACTGAACCAGCTTTTTGACAATATCTGGTTTGCCAAAAACGGAGTCTGGATGAGCCAGATATGGCTCCTAGAAGGCAAAAACAAACATCGGACTTCAACAGCAAAAAATTCTATCAAAATAGCAGACCCAAAATTCCTAATCACCATAGTCAGAAAGAGCTCGGAAAGAGCTTTCCGACGATATAACAAAGTCAAAAAAAAGGCCTCCGTATGCTCCAGATAGAGTGAAAAAGGTGATAAGGGCTCAAAAAAGCTCCAGATGGCAAGAAATAAGCCCCTAGAGCTAAAAAAATAACGCCCCTGGGCGCATGGCGCGCGCAGGGGGCTTAACTGGGGCCCTTGGTCTCCCATACGACCAGCCGCAGGGCTGAAAGGCCCGCGGGGGCTAGCACAAAACGTCGCTCGGGGCGGGGCCGGGAAAAGCGAGCCGGTGGCGGGGGCTAGTGGCGGTGGGCCGGAGAGTAGAGCGGCACCGGGCGGTGGGAGCCAGCGGGGCGGCGGGGGCCGCGGTGAAATCCGGCGAGGCGGCAGGGGCCACGGAGTGTGCAGGGCGGCGGGTCGGGCACCGACCGGCGGCGGTGGAGCGCCGATGGCCCGGCGGTGGCGCCCAAGAAAAAGCACTGCACGCATTTTTTAAAACGCATAAAAACTTTAAAAAACAAGGTTTTTTAAAAAAAATTTCTCGGTTTTCGTGCTCGTACGGCACTGAAAACCAAATTTTTTTTGCCTCAGGGTCAAGTTGTCCAAAATGGACAAGCTTTATATGGATTCTAGGGTTTTTGGGCGCTCTGAGCGCAACGCTAATGTCCGTTTGGGCCCAAAGTGACTAGAAACAAAGGTCCCCCTAAATCCACACAAAAACCTTCTGAAAAACTAGAAAACCTCCAGCTTCTAATGCACTTCCACAAAACATGAACAACTAGCAGCAAGCGAGCTCTGATACCATGTTAGATTTGAGAAAAACAAATCCACCCAAGAACACCTGCATGCACGACTGTCACAAGAAAGAAGCAAAGACAGAAGAGAGAAGAATAGCTATGGCAGCCAAAAAGCCAGAGGAGACATCGTATGCAATAGAAAATAATATATTAATGATATGTTTCTAGATTACAATATGATGTAAAATAACTCCTTAATAAAAAACTAAGAGGTGAATCCTTATAAAAGGAATCATGAAACCCTAAAAGGGAAACCCTAAGGTTAGCTAAAGCAAACTAGAGTGAATAGGTGAGTTAGTAATTAGATCATAATGATTTAATTAATAACTCGAAAGACTATTACTCTAACAAACCTAACGTGAACAAACAGCCCAAATATCTCTTACAGACGAAGAAATGGATTGATCAACCACGGTCATACAGTCATAAATTTAAAAATCCCACTTTTCTTTGACATTTGCATTATTTCACAGTTGCTGGTATTTTATCGCAATCGTCTATACTGTGCCGCAATTGACTGGTTTAATACCGCAATTGATTGCAGGCTTTCACAGTAATTCTATCCATTTCTTGTCTTCTTTCTTCTGGTATTTTTCCATAATCGCAAGAATTTTGTCATAGTTGCCTGATCCGTGCCGCAATTGATAGAATTTTGCCGCAGTTGCCTGATCCATGCTGCAATCGACAGCATTTTGTCATAATTGCCAATGCTTTTCCACAATTGACAGAAAATTACCGCAATCGACAGAAATTTATCGCAGTTGCAAGAAGATTTCCGCAATCGCAGGAAATATTGCAACATCAGATCCAAATCTTCTACCCGCCTGTTTCTAAATTGACATTCTTTTCAGTTTCTATGCAGGATTGGATCAAAGTCACCAAGGACAGAGAAGGGTAAGTTTGGTAAGCATCCTTCGTTATTTCAAAGTTACTTATACCCTTATTTTGCGAATAATCCTTTTTGGTACTAACCTGTTTAAACAACAAAAAACTTAAAAGAATTCATTTGTCGATTTGGGTTTAAAAAGAACAGTGCTTGCAAAACATATCGCACCTCATATTTTGGATTTGGGCTTAAAATTGAACATTTGTGCTTGTATGGTGGTGTAGCTTAGTTCACATTTCAAAATTTGGAGCTTAATCGATTTGCCTCGTGTCTTGAGTTTTGGGTGCACTTGCACAAACTATTAGATTACAAACCCTTTTACTTTTTTAGAAAGGCTTGTCCGGGGAATGCGCTTCTTCCTCGGAGAATGACCTTAAACCAGTAATCCTTCTGATCAGTATATAAACAAGGCATGAACCAAAGTTTTATCTTATATAGCCAAGCTTGGGCGAGGTGTGTTGATGATAGTCTGGATCGGGTGAATATCCCTAAGGAGCCAGCGTGATCAACTAGGATCTTAAGTGAGTCACGCACGTACAAATCGATTGGAGAGACACCACAGACCCTTACTACAACCTTGATTAAATAGAGGCCAACCTGTTTTACCTCCGAACAGATACCTTATTATAGTGCAAGGGGTTGTAAAAAATTTCCCCAAGATTCCCAACATATGTGTCCCACGGTATTTGTGTAGTGAAAGAGATCTTCACTCCACGACAACAATACCTGAAAACGGCAAAAACATGGGCACCTACGTCATTGACCTTCGTGTCCTAATAGCATGACAATTGTTGTGTGAACTAATGGACATTCAAGCATTGGCCCTATAACATTGTATTCTGAAGCCATTGACCTAGATTAATCTGATTGTTCTTTGTTGAGACCTCGTGATAACCTTACAACTTGAAAAAGTTGTAGAACATAAATAGTTTCAGCCTTCATTCTTTAAAACATAGTGTCTATCATGCTTGTTCCTTTGATCAGTTTCTAAAAACACAAAAAAAAACATCCAAACTGTCAAAATGAGTCAAACATGTTAAAATCTAGGGTTGTCAATGTCAACTATCTTGCGAATCAATAGCATTGTGTGATAAACTACCACAATCAACCAGTTATTTTACCGCAATCGGTAAAATTGAACCATATTTGACTAGAGATACTATATTCATGTTCTGACCTAAAACCTTGAAATAATTCTTCATTTGGTGTCCAAAACTAGTGTCTATCCTAGGAAAATGCGAAGAACATTGTGTGAATCTCTAAACATTTAAGATTACCCTTTCTCTGTAAAGCATGATTATTGTCAAAAACATTGTTACTTCGAAAGCTCAGACTCGAAATATCTTGATCTCATCATATCAAACATCATTATCTTTATCAAATTGACTTTGTCTAAGACAAAGGTCAGCAAATCTTATCTTTTATTATCACCACTTTGAGATCAAGTTATATCAAAATCTGTCCTTAGAATTACCCTTGTCCAAAACATAACTCAGACTTTTCTTAGAAAGGATCCTCTTCTTTGTTTGCTTTATATCACTTGTTTTAGTTACAAAACCTAGACCGCACTATGTCTCAAACACCTCATGGAGGACCTTACACAAGGTCTAAGGCTAGAGCTCAACCTGATGAGTCATATATCAACCGTTTCCCCGCTTGGGAAACAGAGCAAGAGAATGATCCCTTCATGAACACCAGTTCTGCTCTATTTATTGAACAACCCCGTGGGGCAGCCTTTTTTCAAGATATCACAGAAGAAGAACTTGAAGATGTGGAACAAGATGCCTACTCCACCAAAGTAGTTGACGTTGTTGTAGAGAGGAACCCTGAATGTTACTTGGCCATGATAATAAAGAAGGGAGTCAAACTCCCCGTTGAATTTAGTGTATCAACTATATGGCCCGAAAACCCTCTCGCAGGTCAGAATACTACTCAACTTCCTCAGATACTACCTGTCGTGTCTCCAATCTTTCCACCATTGGTTTTACCCACATCAACACAAACTGTATCCAATCAAACCAATGACCTGACCCAGGCTAGCACATCATCTACTCAAGGCATGACAGGCTTGCAACTAAGTGCACCCATGGTCACTAGTATGCCTCCACCTTTGGTCTCATGGCCAGCACAATCAACCTCTCATGCTATGCCTTCCATCCCACCAAACACCAACTATTCTGAAACTATGTCGCTGCTGCAATCAATTCACACTAGTCTTGGGATCAACTCATCATGCCCGCAGGGATCCATCTTTGTCAGAATGACTTACAGTCAAGGCCCGCCCAAAGCTACACCTTTGCCCATTCTGACACCAATCCAACCTCCGCAACAGCAACCCCAGCTTCAGTTGCCTCAGTTCCAACCCCCGCAATAGAAACCCCAGCTTCAGTTGCCTCAGATCCAACCTCAGCAATAGCAACCCCAGTTTCAAACCCAACCTCAGTAGCAACAATACCTACCCCAGCATTATCAACCTCAGTTTCAGTCACAACATCAAACACATCAAAATCCACCATGGGCTACTCATGTCCTTCCAGTTACAAATCACTCGGTGGGGAATCAATATCAAGTCCCTAGGATGAAATCCTATGTTCCTACTCAAGGGACACAGAGGCGCAGCCTCATACCCACCACAGCACAAAGGAATGTCCACACACATCAGCCTCAATATCAAATGGACATGCTAATGCAACAAATGCAAACCCTTCAAACCCAAATGATGGATATGCAAAATCAGGGGCACACTAAATCCTATACCGTAGAGGATTTATACCCATACCCCTTTGACCATTCTCTTCACATGTCCCCATTCCCAAACCACTTCTCAGTACTGAAATTCGACAAATACAGGGGCAGTACCAACCCTATTGAACATATTTGAGAGTTCTTTGATAGTTGCGTCAAATTCACTCATGATGAGACATATCTAATGCGATTGTTCCCACAAAGATTAGCCGGACCAACAATGGAATGGTTCTCACATCTACCTCATGGCATTCAGTCTTGGGGAGAATTGGCTGAAAAGTTCATAGCTCACTTCCATCATAACATTGAGCGCAAGGTCAGCATCAAGGACCTTTGCAACATTAAACAGAAAGATGGAGAGTCTTTTGTGAAATTCCTACAAAGATGGAGGAACACAGCAAACTGTATAACATATGATGTGCCTGAACAAGACTTGATAGTCATGTTTGTTGACAATCTGATCCCAAACATGTCATTCACAACAGAGTTACAATTAGCTCTGAACTTCACACAACTCATCGAAAGAGGAGTTTGTTGTGAGAAGAACTTGGTCAAACGAGGAATCCTTGCAGATCCCACACAAACGAACACAAATAAAAATGCAATAGAAAAAGCTAAGTGGTGGAGCAAGAACAAAAATGTCACTAGCGATGGTGTCATTGATGTAAAGACAGTCAACTACGTGCAACCCAAGGTGTCATTGCAAGGCACACCTGTGGCAAACCAAAACCCCACAGGGCCCACTCAACAAGCATACACCCAAAACCAACCTCACCCTATACAAGTAGCCACTGTGTCAAATAGTCAACAATAGAATCAATGCAAACCACGGTTTCAATTCCAGCAACAAGATTTCACACCATTAGGAGAGCCGATAGAATCAACTTTACGCAAGTTGATACAGTCAAACACTATCACTCTCCCAGAAATTAGGGACTTTGAACAGGATGAAAACAAACCAGGGTGGTATAATGACAAATATTTCTGCGAGTTTCATCGGGTCAAGGGGCACAAAATAGCCAACTGCTACCGATTGAAGCATGCTATTCAAGATCTGATTGACACAGGGATCATCGATGTGATGAATACTCAAACCAAAGGCACAACTAATCATACCATTTTCAATGATACCTTTCATGATCACAACAAGGGAAAAGCCTCAGGGTCTGGTGGAAAAACCAATAAAGCTAACTATACATATGCCAACAGTGATAATGTCATAAATTGCCTCAATCCTTCAGATAGCCATGTGGCAACAATCACTATCAGAGACCAAGGTAACAATTGTGTTGTAACAACGCATCGTGCTAGAGTTTTCTTGCAAGGAGTACCATCCTCAACTACTACATCATCCAATCCTATAGCAAACTCGGATCCACAAACAAGCATAGTGGACCAACTAAAGCGCACACCTGCCCAGATCTCCATGTTTGATCTATTGCGCATATCTCTGCAGCATGAACTGGCACTTGACCAAGCATTTCAAAATGCAGTTGTCCCAAGGGACATAAAACTTGAAAGCTTCCAAACGATGGTCAACCATATAGCAACTAACAAACATGCCACATTCACAGACCGTGATGTACCACCGCATAAACCCCTACATAATGATCCTCTACACTTACTTGTCCAGATCCACAAAAGCGTTGTCCGTAGGGTCCTTGTTGATGGTGGAGCTGGGTTAAACATTTGTACTCTAAAGTTAATCAAGCAACTGGGTTAATTAGAATCAAGCATTGATGTCACAAGGAGGATAAATATCATAGCCTATGATGAAGAGGAAAGGTCCTCTAAGGGTATTATCATTCTACCTATTCGTATTGGACCTGTAGTAAAAAACACTCCCTTCCAATTCTTAGATCTTGAGTTGGGATACAACATGTTACTAGGGAGACCTTGGATACATGAAATGCAAGCTGTATCGTCAACATACCATCAATGCATCAAGTTCCCTCACCAGGGAGAGGAGATCATCATAGAGGGAGATCCCAATCCCTTCCAATATTGCAATGCGGTCCAAATTAGCACTGATAACCAGGTACCATCAAACCAAGATGCAAGCATCCCATCCTCTTCATATTCAAATCTCAAAGATGTCACACGAGTAGCGAGAAATATAGTCATTAACCAGGACGCAAGTATCTCCTCCTCTTCAAATTCAAAACTTAAAGATGTCACAGAGAAAATAGGCAAGATATCCATCACGGACAAGGGATGTGGTGAATACAGATATGAAGAAGCTTTTACCATCACACACATACCTCAAAGCCCAAAAACTCATGGTATGCCACAACCTTTTATTGCAACAGAAACTCCGCAGCTGGTTCTATTTAGATGTCCACCCACAACCTTTGTCCAATGGGGAGACATAGCGGAAGAGAATCCTTTTGAGCAAGACATCAATACCTGGTTATACCGAGACTCCCCTGAGACAATCTGACCACCATTACCCTTGTCAAACTATGGTAATGGATACACAATGATACAAAGATTTGGGTACGATGGAACAACCGAGTTGGGGGCAAGACAACAAGGAATATATGAATTGCCTCTACCACCAACCCAAAGAAACATAAGAGGTTTGGGCTATGGACAACAAAGCACTAGTCTGGTGATCCAAGACATTCAATTCAATCAAGAGAAAGTAGCAGAGATGCACTGGGGGCACAACACTGAGCATGTCCTAATAAGAAACATATTAGCGCAGTTGTTGCCCACCGAAGAGGGAACTACACAGTCCCAAATAAACCTACACATAGCAATCAATGATAACCAAGGAAGTGAGACATCAGACAAACATTCCATTGAGATAGACTCCCATGAGTATGAGTGGAGATCCCTCCATGATTCTGAACCATCAATCCCTTATTTTTCCCATCGAGCTGACATTATCATAAATCTAGCAAACCTATTTGAACAACTGACCATTACCGAACAACCCTGTATAGACAAACATGTCATCTATCAGACCTCAAGTGCTGGGTCCTCATCATAGTCCAATTTTGTAGGCACCATAGCTGCGGTCTTTTTTAGTCAACCTGAGCCAAATAGTAGTGAAAGTGTCTGTCTTGTACACCCTGAGCTTATAGCATGGGATCAACAAGGGCCACCTGATCTAGATGTCTTCGAGAACAACGAGGCAATAGCTCATTTCATGGGACTAAGGGAAGGCATTCCGTTAGGAGATCACAAGGCAGGATTCTCCATTAACCTAGACAGAGCAGCATATTTCAAGGAGGAAGCTCCTCTTTCCAGTCCACAAAAGCAAAAAAATTAAAGAGAAAACAAAATCGCTCTCTCAGTGAAAACCTAGCAATCAGGTGCTATTGAGTAGGTACCTTGGTGAAAACCTGGCAAACAGGGGCCAAGTGTTCAAATCTAGCTTCACCATCAATGAGCTCCAAAAAAATCTTGAGCACACTTCAAATCACAAGACTGAGTATCCCAAGTAATATCCAGAAGCACAATCCCCTATGAGCACCAAGAACTTACCCATGGTTAATACTGGTCCACCAAACTAGGGGGCGATTCCAAATATCTAAAAAAAATCCTAAAAATCAGAAAACTCATCAAAATCCTAAAAAGATCAAAAATCAAGAGAAAATCAATCTTCATCAAAAACAATCAAAAAATTGCAAAAATCTCAAAGCAATAAAACCAACTTGGTTATCAAGAAAGCAAAGGGCAAGCACGCCCAGTCAATCGATTGTCACAATCATCGGCTTTGCAAATCAGCACTGGGCCCATCTGACACAGCTTGATCAGCTGCCAAATTGATCAAATCAAAATCTATCAATCACAATTGTCACAATCATGAGCTTTGTGAACAAGCATTGGGTACATCTGACACAGCTTGATCAGCTGCCAACACAATTAGAGCAATCAAATATATCAATCAATACTGTCACAATCATGAGCTTTGCGAACACGCATTCGGCCCATCTGGCACAGCTCGATCCGCTGCCAACGCGATCAAAGCAATCAAGCCAACCAAGCCTATCTAAAGAGTTGAGCCAATCAAGAGAATCCAACTGCATCGAGGAACCATACAAAAATGTTGACTAGGTCAGTCAAGTCAGTCAGATGTCAGTCTATATTGCGGGGTTATGTTCTTACGCTACTCCAGGATCCACCATGTGAGGAGAGTAGCTATGATAGATCATGACTTATTTTCTTTGATTGATGTCTGTTCAATGTTCACTTTGATTTCATGGCCATGATGATTTAGGATAAATGCGGTAGGCGCTGTCACTTATCTGGCAGCCGCGCAGTTCCATGATCTGAGCTTAAACCTGGGAAAGAATTGAACATTCCTTCTCTTTTATTTTTCTTGTTTGCTTTATAGAATCAAGAGCTCGCAGCACTATTTAGATGGAATCTGGGTTTGCTTTGGAGTTCTATCTTGGTTTCTATGGTCTTTCCCTTTATGTTACAAACAAGATCTCACGATGCTATCCAGATGGACTCTAGGGGCGTAGGAGTTCTATCTTGTTTGTTTGGGCTTTCCCTTTCAGAAATCAAGAGCTCACAGTGTTATCTAGATGGACTCTAGGTACATAGGAGTTCTATCTTGGTTTCTTTGTTTTAGATTAGCTCAGAGGACAAGCGGTATCCAAATGGTCAATATCTGGGTGCTCTTGGCTCTCTTTCTTTTCAAACAGGGAACATAGTTGAATCCAGATGGTCAATATTTGGGTGCACTATGGGTCTCTTTCTATTCAATCTCTCTACTCCTTCCGATATCAAGAGGTCGTGGCGGTATCCAGGTGGTATGTGATCTGGATCATTCAACTCTCTTCCAGAATATCAGAAAATACAAAAAAATATACAATGATGACAAATATTGGAAACAGGGGCAGCGACTTGGGACATTCATCCTTTCTACCAGATCATATCTATCCACAAAAAAAAAATGTAAAAAGAACATCCTTTCTATCATTACATTCTATTAGATCAATCCCAGAGATCACATTCCAAACTAACTTCCTTCTAACTAACACATGCATTACTCAAAAATTTTGTGCATGGTAGATTGCATTCATTTATTGCATAAGAAAAATCCAAAACATGTGCATAGTA
>MU225905.1:408529-426648 GCA_018584345.1 Thuja plicata | reverse complement strand
ACATGCATTACTCAAAAATTTTGTGCATGGTAGATTGCATTCATTTATTGCATAAGAAAAATCCAAAACATGTGCATAGTAGATCATATAATCAATGCATCCATCATCAATAACATCATAACTAACAAAGGAATGCATTCATCATCATCATATAGTGATTCACTTTTTCAACAAATGAATGCTCATCTGACGCATTTTCTATGCTTAATTTGTTGAGGGGGCATATAGTCTACTTGCTATCACTGGGGCAAGTTGGGGCATGATCAAATCAAAAGAATCTTTGACACACTACGACAAGTCACATCGCATCAAAGAGGGGCAAATGTAGACACCCTAAAATGGACAGACTTGCGACTTTTCATTAAAAACACTAATTTTCATCTATTAATTAATGGGTTTTTTATCATTAATTAATCATCTATTTGCCTCTAAATTCATTCCCCAAATCATCTAAGCAGATTCCCAAAATTAATTAAATAATTAATTTTATTTAATTAATTAGCTTTAATTGATTAATTATCATTAATTAATTAATTAAACTCAATTTCCTATAGTTTAAATTCAAATATTTTAAACTTACTAATTAAATTCTTCCAATTAAATTAATTTAATTTCATCAAATAAAGCAATTATTAATAATAAAAAAATTCAATCATCTCACATGTTGAAAACAATTATTAAATAAATGAATTAAATACGCATTTATCTTCAAACAGATAACTCCAATCAGATCACATGAGTTACTCCATCCATCTCTCCAGTCCACATGGGTAACTTCACCCACCTCTTTAGTTCAAAAAGGTAACTCATAATTAGCTCTTCAGTTAACCAAACTCTATCTCCTCTTTACCAAATGAAGAGGCAGAGTTTACTAAGGACCTCTCCTGTTCCTTTTGATCTCAACCGTTCATCTCCCCATCTCTAGGATTGATCTCAACCATTCATATCATCACCAATTCCTATATAATAAGCCCTTCATAACCATTTGAAGGGTCCAGGATTTCAAGCTCTTGTGCGCCATCACTCCGTCAGTTTGGTTCTAACATTCAAAGCCATCTTGCGACCACACACACATTTCAATTATCAAATTCTCGATGCTTCTCAAGTCATAGACGTTGCCCCGCCAATACTGAGCATCAAGAACAGCATTTCCAAAGGAGTAGAGAGAGACAATAGAAGCTTCAAGCATCGTAGGTTTTGCATTTATTTGTCTTCCTTTCTATTGCTTGTACATTTTATTGATCATGTTTCTAGTATTCATTTAGTAGTCATTATATACTTGATTTGCATTCATTTGTGAAACCTTTTCTACTAACCCTCGCCTTTGGAAAACTTTGGGAATCGAAAGAGAGGCGTATAGGTTGATTTCTCCCATGATTAGTTAAACACTAGTTGCTTGGGTACCCTAGTAAGTGGACGTTAGCATTTGTGCCCTGAGCCTCACCTCCTTGAGATGAAGACATTGAAATAAGAAATATATCAAAATCACTCTCCAAGTTATAACTTGTAAGAATTTTATATAGTTGTGAGTAATCGCAGTGGTCCACATTGCATTGTCTTTCATTAGAAAAAAATAACTTCTTACTAGATATTAATATTTTCTTTCACCCCAAATATCTTCCAACTCTTAGGTTTTATTTATCAGCGACAATCTAAGGCTATCAACTAGTGATTTTGATCTAGTATGCATATAATTTTATTCATGCTACGTAAAGTTTCTAATTTCACAGTGAAATGAATAATTAGTAGGTAGTGTAACCTCTATCATCGTGCAAAGCCTAAGCTTAAAATATTCTGCTTTCTATTTTCTTTAATCGGACAAGTACAAAAAATTATAGATAGCTTAACTTACATTATTCACATCCCTGTTACATAATTCTCTTTTCGCTTGTAAGGTTGCAACTTCTAATTTTCTCTTGATCCTTTGGCCTCATAATTAAAATAACATTTTGAATAATGGTTTAGCTCCCATATGTACAAATCATTTCTCTATCTTGGAGTTACCTTTTCTATTACTTTATTTTATCCATCATCTGAGATACTTCTGTTAGATATAAATTGTAGAAACTTAAGACAGTTGGTTTTCACTTACTGATATGTGGATAATGATATATGTTGCTTATCAATTATTTTGTTGTTTTCAAGGCATTGAGTTTCATTTACAATCCCTAACTTAGCATGCATTTTATTAAAATTGTCAATTAGGCAATGGGTCTAGCATATATTTTGAGGCATGCTCTACAAAATTTGAACCGTCAATTAGAAAATCCTCCTTATAGCTACATGATTCACACATCGCCTCTTGGAGAACCATATGAAGCTTCATATTGTCATTGGTTTATACATATTGTGCCACAACTTACTCATCTTGGTGGCTTTGAAATTGCAAGTGGCTGCTATATCAATCCAATATTTCTAGAAGATACTACTAAAATCTTACAAGGAGTGAATTTGCAAAATTAGTGATCTACCTGTAATTCTTATTTCCAGAGAAGTAAATACATTGATTCCCTTGCTTAATTTCTTCATAATGTATATACGCATTCTCTATGGCATCCATAATATGTTTAAAATTTGACTACTACTTCAAGAAGGTTTCCTATATTTTGACAACTCAAATTTAACCACTTTATTCATTTGCACTGAAGGAAGTCCCTTAACAAAGTGAAGGCATTCTCTGCGCTCTCTTACTTACATATAAGAATATGTCCAAATTAGAGAATATTTGTTACTCCCTATATAGAAAATTTTATTTGTATGAATTATCCTTGATCCATTTCATGGTTAATGGATATTATGCTCTCTAGTGAGGCAAAGGACTCTTCTATGGAGGTATTAATTGAGATAAATAATTTACAAAGCTTACTTGATTGTTTAATTTAAGTTGTAAGTGTTTAATTGCAGTCTTTTTTTTTTATGAACTATAACTGATTGAATGTTTGAAGATGTTAAGTTTATGATCACCAAACTACCGAAAGTTAATGCAAGACATTAAATCAGTAAATGGATTGTATTGTAATTGATGTCAACTTGATATAATATGATTGGTTATATACAAAGTGTCAAAGACTTCAGAGAATTAGAATGATAAAGTTTATGCTTTCAATAATGCATAAAATATCAGCATTCACTAAGTGACTACAAACATCGACGGGCAGTGCACCCCGACGGACAGAGAAACCCGAAAGGAAAGTCATAATGATGCCCGAGCAAGAAACCCGACAAGCATTATCAACGAGCAGAATTAAAAGCATTATCGAGGAGTAGAACTTCACAGTGATGCCCGACAGATAGACAACCCTGACGGAGATGCCCGAGGAGAACTGAAGTGTTGACTGAAGATAACTAAGAGTTAATACACCGAAAGGAACTGAAGTTCAGAAATGACAAAAGACTTAGCTGGCAAGAGCTAAAGAAGGAGTTAACTGGTTTTCAATATTATTTTCATCAACAAGTTAAATCCAGAGATAAGAGAAAGATTTAAATTTGTTTTATTCCAGTTGTCAAAGAGAAATCTATGGGATAAAACTAAAGTAAAGCTTTAAAGCAAGATTGGATAAAATTTTGGATCACGCCAAGAACAAGAAAGTCAAGAACTGAGAAATGGTGATATCATGTCTATAAAGAAACAAGCTAATTCATTGTGAATTATGGGTGAATAGAGAAGAAGGATGCTGAGGAGAAACTGATGAAGGAAGACTTTAATCAGAACTGATCAATCAAGCTGAAGAACAAAGCTAATTCTGTGGACACCGAACAACAGAGAAGCACAACATCACAAAGTAGAAAGAAGTGTAGCAAAGGCATTGAAAAGATACATTTATCAGAAAGGTATTATGAGCTTACAATAGATCTGAAAATCTGCAAAGTATAGTTGTATATGTGAACAAATCATTTACTGTTTCAGTTTAACCATTGGATCATAAAGTCTCTTAACCGAGCAGGACTTAACAATTCTTTCTATATTGAGATACATCCCAAGGAGTATAAAAAATTTTGGTCATGAAGATAGCATGAGATGCCAAATACCATTTGACAAAATACACTGGGTTTGGTCATAAAAGGTAGCATAGAGATGCCCGATATCAAGTGACAAACTATTATATTTAAATTCTCTAACAAGGTCACACTTAACAATGTGTTTGTAACCTTTAACAGGGTTGGCTCTTCACCGAGCTCACTTCAGAAGAGTGAAAATTTTGGGTTACTGGTCCCAAGTGGTTTTTCCCTTAACAGGGTTTCCACGTTAAAAATTCATGTGTCAATGCGTTTATGAGTCATTACTTTAGTGTTTTTCATTACACATAACTAATCTGGATTGATCGGTATACACTAATTTATTTACTGCATTTCGGTAAATGACAGACTTCTAATCAGTGAATAGTAAGAATAAGGTTTAACAGTGAACTCCGAGTAGTAGTTATTTGTTGAGTTTATTTGAAGGCATTCATCTTGTAGGACTGAAGATCACTAGAAGCTTATAATTGTGGTAATAAGTTTTTTGGGTTCATATTATTGAAATATTATTGAGGCCACTAATTCACCCCCTCCCTTCTCAATTATTCTAACAATTGGTATCAGAGCTTGTGTGCTTAGAAGGAATGTTTCAAGACCTAAGAAAAAGATCACAAGATGAGCAAATGAGATGTGCCCAAGTTGAACAAGGACAACTTTGCATCATGGAAAAGAAAGATAAGACTCCACCTATCAGGTATTGGAAATGATGTTGTTCAATACTTAGATACTGAATTTGTGTTACCTATAGGACCTCACACACTTGAGCAATTAAGAGAAAAGCATGAGCATAATTGCATGATTATAGAACTTGCTTCCTCTCTCTCCGATGTTGAGTTTGAAGATGTTAAAAATTGCACCTCTGCAAAGCAAGTGTGGGATAAATTGAAGCTGGTACATGGAGGAGATGCTCATGTACTAAGAGATAAGGAAGAAATCCTAAGAGGTAAATTTGATGACCTAAGAATCAGAGAAGGAGAAAATATCACTCAGTATAGCAAAAAAATAAAAGAGGTAGTCAATGCTATCCGAGGATTTGGAGGCATACTTGAAGAAGAGACAATGGTAAGTAAAATCCTAAGAACCTTACTGCTTGTATATTCTATTAGAGTATCTGCTATACAATAAATGAGAGCAGTAGCAAACAATAATGTCACTCTAGATAGCTTGGTTGGTAGAATAATTTCATTTGAGATGAATAACTTTGATAATAGTGTCTTACCATCTGTGGAGTCTGCATTCAAAACTTCTTTGAAAATAAGTAAGTCAAGTCATTAACACATATTAGAAATAATAGTGAAAGTGATAGTGATGACCAAGATCTTGATGAGATTGAAGCACTAATGGCTAGAAGATTGCAGAGAGGCAAAGGTAGATACAAAGGTACAAAGGTAAATTACCACTAGTATGTTTTAATTGTAAAGAGATTGCACACTTTGTTGTAAGACATCCTAACAAAAGAAAAGATGACAGAAGTAATGACAGATCATATGAAAAGAAGTTTTATAGAAGCGACAATAGAGATTACCGAAGTAACCAAAAATCTGACAGAAGAGATACCTGAGACTATAAGGAAAAAGGGAAGAAAGCTTGTTACCTAGCTGAGAACAGAGATGGAGATACTGACACTGAATCTGATGAAGACATTGAGATGGTATTTGTGGCCATGAAGGATGATTCAGACGAAGAAGAAAGGTATGTAGAGACTGCACTCATATCTAAGGTTAGTAAGAATGATGTCTGGATTATAGATAGTGGCTGCACTCACCACATGACCAGTGATAAACAAAAGTTTGAAACTTTTGAGTACTATAATGGTGGATCAATAAGAACGGGTAATGACACACCTTGTCTAGTTGAAGGTAAAGGAACTATAATAATGAATAACCTAATCAAATGTGAAAATTCTTACTGGGTAAAAGGACTTAATTATAATTTGTTGAGTGTTTCACAGTTGAATAACACAGGTCACCGAGTATCTTTTGAGAATAAAAAGGCAAAGATCTTTAATGAATCAGGAAGCTTGATCGGAACTAATGAACAAAAAAAAGGTAACCTTTTCTATCTTGATGATATAAACACTACTTGTTTGATGGCTACAAATGAAGACATATGGTTTTGGCATAAGAGATTATGTCATGTGGATTTTGACAACATGATAAAGATAAGAAATAAAAGGAAAGTAAGAGGCTTACGGAGCATGACAAAGCCCGAGCATATCATGTGTAAGAATTGTCAAAAAGGTAAGATGACAAAGTCTAGTTTCAAGAGCAAAGCCCATACATCTAATGTAATTCTAGAATCAGTCCATATTGATCTATGTGGACCTATGAGGACAAAGAGTTACTATGGAGATAAATATTTCATTCTCTTTGTAGATGATTATTCTAGAATGATGACATTTATGTTTCTAAAAGGAATATCAGAAGCATTCAAGATGTTTAAATGGTATAAATTTATGGTAGAAAAATAAAGTGGTAAGGAATTGAAATGCTTAAGATCAGATAGAGGGGGGTAATTTATTTATGATGAATTCACTAACTATTGCAATGAGAATGGAATTAAAAGACAAGTTTATGCACCAAGAACACCACAACAGAATGAGATCGCTGAAAGGAGAAATAGATCCATTGTTGATTGTGCTAGAACACTAATGATAGAGAAAAGAATCACTTAATCTTTTTGGAGAGAAGTTCTCAGTATTGGTGTCTACACATTAAACATAGTCGAATTGAAGAAAGACACCAAAAAGACACCCTATGAGCTTTGGTATGGTTACACACCCAATGTAAGTTACTTCATAATCTTTGGTAGTCAATGTTATATTTTAAAAGATGATAGAAATGAAAGCTTGAATCCAAAAGTGATGAAGGTATCTTTATAGGGTACTCCACCAAGAGCAAGGCTTGTAAATGTCTTAACAAGTCTTCTAACAAGATCATTGAAAGTGAAAATATCAGAATAGATGAATATGCAGAGAAAAATGATGAGGAAAGCAAAAGAGAACCAGAAGACTACAACAGGTTTGTTTACATTGAAGAACCTGACACTCTACCCGAACAATAGTGTATCACTCCCGAGCAATAGAATATTGCACCCGAGCATCAGGCTACAATTACCAAAAATCAGGAAAATCCTCAAGATGATATTCTGAGCGATGGAGATCAGAATGATGGGCAAGAAGATGATCAGAATGATGGACAAAGAGTTGAACCAAAACTTGCCAAGTATGTCAGAAGACATCATCCACAGAATTAGATCATAGGAGACAAGCGAGCTAGAATGATAACAAGAAGTAAGTCACTAAACACTAGATGTTTACTTTGTGATTTTGAGCCTAAATATGTTAATACTACACTTGAAAATGAAGAATGGGTTAGTGCTATGAATGAAGAGATAGAGTAGATTGAGAAGAACAATACATGGACACTAGTACTGAGACCAGATGACAAGAATGTCATCAAAACCAAATGGATATTTAGAAACAAGCTGAATGAGAATGAAGAAGTCACAAGGAATAAAGCAAGATTAGTATGCAAGGGGTATGCACAAGAAGAAGTTATTGATTATGGTGAAACCTTTGCACCCGTTGCTAGACTAGAAGGAGTAAGAATATTACTTGCTTATGTTGCATTCAAAGGATTCAAGGTATACTAGATGGATGTCAAATTTGCATTCCTAAATGGAATATTGGAAGAAGAGGTATACATTGAACAACATGAAGGGTTTATTGATCTAGACAAGAGAAACATGGCATGTAGACTACATAAAGCCTTGTATGGATTGAAACAAGCACCTAGAGCCTGGTATGAAAGACTTCACCCCTATCTCATAAGCATTGAATTTGTAAAAACAAGTGAAAATAGAAATATGTACTTAAAAGAAGATACCGAAGGTAATATTCTGAGTTCTGAAATGTTTGTTGATGATATCATATTTGGGGGAAATGAAATGTTATGTAAATCCTTTGCTAATGAAATGAGAAAATAATTTGAGATGTCGATGTTTGGGGAGATCAATTTCTTTCTTGGTCTACAGATTCTTCAACAAGATGCAGGCATATATATCACTCAGTCCAAATACATCAAGGAAGTGATGAAGATATTCAAAATGGAAGATTCCAAGCCAGTTGGAATACCTATGGCAACCGGATGTAAGCTGACAAAAGAAGACAAATCAAATGAGGTAAATCAGACCTTGTATAGATCAATGATTAGCAAACTAATGTACATTGTTCATACCAGACCAGATATAGCACATGAATTTAGAATAGGTACAAGATTCTCTTCTAATCCCAAAGAATCACACATGATTCCTATCAACAGAATTTTGAGATATGTAAAGAACACCAAGGACTATGGCTTATGGTATAAAAGAGAAGACAAATTTGAGCTTCAAGTCTATACAGATGTTGATTGGGATGGAAAATTAGATGACCGAAAGAGCACAACTAGAAGAGCATTCTTCATGGGTGATAGACTTGTCACATGGATCAACAAGAAGCAAGGATGCATTTCATAGTCTACTACAGAAGTAGAATATGTGGTTGTTGTTGCAAACTGATCTAACATTGCCTGGATCAAACGGTTATTGGAAGGTATGAATATGAAAATTATTGAACCAGTGATTATCTATTGTGATAATACCAGTGTGATTAACATTTTTAAGAATCTAGTCATGCATGCTAAGAATAAGCATATTGCTATCAAGTATCATTACTTAAGAGAACAAGTGCAAGAAAAAGAGGTGATATTGGAATATGTTCAATCCAAGGAACAATTAGTTGACATATTCACCAAGCCATTTTCTAAAGATACATTTGAGTACCTAAGAAATAGACTAGGGGTACGATCCTTGTCTATTGGTCAATAAGCTGACTAGGTGGCTGCATCAGCACACACATAATCAGAATATCATTCATGTTGATGCAAGCACAAAGATGGACTACAAAGATACATCAGCACACAGAAAGGTACATATCTACACCGAAAATAAGAGTCAATATATTGCTGATGGATAGGGAAATTCAAGGAGTATATTATAAAAAGGTGAAAGGATATAACTTTGGCATAATAAAAGTTTACTTTGGCATTATTTTCAAAGGGAGAGAAGTTCCTGAGAAGTTCATAAGTATTCAAAGGGAGAGATCCATTATCCAAAGGGAGAGAATATCCAAAATATCCAAAGGGAGAGATTACATATTAAATATCCATCGTGACTATCACAAGGGAGAGAAGATATCAGATGTAACCTGTAGGGGGGAAATATATCAAAAGGGAAAGATGACTTATTGTTGTCAGAGGAAAAAGATATGATCAAGGAGAGGAACAATCAAAGGGAGAGACAACATGATAAAATAATAATAATTAGAAGCTGCTACATCTATCTGGTGAAGGGGTTGAAGATTGAAGAAGGCACTCTGCACGAAACAAATCAAAGCTATATGAGCTTACCGAGAGCCATACATTTGTATTGGTTATAGAATAATAAGATTGGTAGATTGATGAAATATAACTATTATATTTCATACTATATTAGAAATAATATAGTGTGATAATGTAGTGTGTTTCCATCAATGCCAAAGGGAGAGATTGATGAACTATAACTGATTGAAAGTTTGAAGATGTTAAGTTAATGATCACCAAGCTACCGAAAGTTAATGCAAGACATTAAATTAGTTAATGGATTGTATTGTCATTGATGTCAACTTGATATAATCTGATTGGTTATATACAAAGTGTCAAATACTTCAAAGAATCAGAATGATAAAGGTTATGCTTTCAATAATGCATAAATGATCAACATTCACTAAGTGACTACAAACACCGACGGGCAATGCACCCCGATGGACAGAGAAACCCAAAAGGAAAGTCACAATGATGCCTGAGTAAGAAACCCAACAAGCATCACCGACAAGTAGAACTTCACAGTGATGCCTGGTGGACAGAAAACCCTGATGGAGATGCTCGAGGAGAACTGAAGTGTTGACCGAAGCTAACTAAGAGTTAAAACACTGAAAGGAATTGAAGTTCAGAAATGATAAAAGACTTAGCTGGAAAGAGCTAAAGAAGGAGTTAACTGGTTGTTAATATTGTTTTCATCAAAAATTTAAAGCCAGAGATAAGAGAAAGATTTAAAGTTATTTTATTCCAGTTGTCAAAGAGAAATCTACGGGATAAAACTGAAGTAAAGCTTTAAAGAAAGATTGGCTAAAATTGTGGATCACACCAAGAACGAGAAAGTCATGAATTGAGAAATGGTGATATCATGTCTATAAAGAGACAAGCTAATTCATTGTGAATTAAGGGTGAATAGAGAAGAAGGATGTTGAGGAGAAACTGATAAAGGAAGACTTCAACCAGACATGATCAATCAAGCTGAAGAACATATCTAATTCTGCAGACACCGAAAAATAGAGAAGCACAACATCACCAAGCAAAAAGAAGTGAAGCAAAGACATTGAAAATATACATTGATCAGAAAGATATTATGAGCTTACAATATATCAAAAAATCTACAAAGTATAGTTGTATATATGAACATGTCATTTACTGTTTCAGTTTAACCATTGGATCATAAAGTCTCTTAACGGATCAGGACTTAACAATCCTTTCTATATTGAGATACATCCCAAGGAGTATCAAAAAGTTTGGTCATGAAGATAGCATGAGATGTCAGATACCATTTGACAAACTACACTGGGTTTGGTCATAAAATGTAGCATAGAGATGCCCGATATCAAGTGAAAAACTATTCTATTTAAATCCTCTAACAAGGTCACACCTAACAATGTGTTTGTAACCTTTAACAGGGTTGGCTCTTCACCAAGCTCACTTCAGAAGAGTGAAAATTTTGGGTTACCGGTCCTAAGTGGTTTTTCCCTTAACAGGGTTTCCACGTTAAAAATCCATGTGTTAATGTGCTATGAGTCATTACTTTAGTATTTTTCATTACACATAACTATTCTAGATTGATCAGTATACACTAAGTTATTTACTGCATTTCGGTAAATGAAAGACTGCTAATCGGTAGACAGTAAGAATAAGGTTTAACAGTGAACTCTGAGCAGTAGTTATTTGTTGAGTTTATTTGAAGGCATTCATCTTGTAGGACTGAAGATAACTAGAGGCTTATAATTGTGGTAATAAGTTTTTTGGGTTCATATTATTGAGGCCATTGATTTACCCCCCCCCCCCCTCCCCCTCTCAATTATTCTAACATTTTTTATATCAGTAAAATGTGTTTCTTCTATAGCATGTAATGCATACTTTTATCACAACTTATACATGATATATTATGTAGTTTTGTAATGTCAAGAAAGAACTGCGAAATTGTTTCCTTTGTTACATTTGGAAACGTAAATTTTATGTGTCACTTGATATGAATTTGTCTCAGTGCATGATCATGTGACATATCTTTTGGTTGGTTGGCATTAAAATTCCAGCTGCTTTGTTTAATTTCAAAATCTTGTTATGGCTTTCCAACACCTACAATAACAAGGTTAGGGCCCCTTAATCTAAGAGTTCTTCCTTTAGGCCAACATGCAGCTGATTTGTGATATTGTGGGATCTTTTGATGACATGCCTACAATATCCAGACTAGTCACTGGAGGTCCACTTTAACCTAAGAGTTTCTCATTCATATAGGCAATCTTATAACCTTTTGAAGCAATCTCTTACAATTTTTGTAGACACTTATGGACTCAGTCTGGTACATTAATTAATTAAGTTATTTCCTAGTCACCAAGAGACATGGTGACATGCATATGTTTAAAGGAATACCATATTGTGAATCAGAGCATCATGTTATGTGATTATAAGATGCCTTTATATGCAAATTTTTATCAGTATTAGAAATTAAAATGAACTGTAATAAACAGTGAACCATAAACAAAATAAGGTTGCACCTCTCAACTGTGTTTTTCTATTTGATAATATTCATTGTAAAGATGTGTTGCCCAAATCTGATTTAAAATAATATATCTTGATCTTGTTTTCTCTCATAATCTTGCTAATGTTCATTGCCAACTCTCCAAATCTCGTGCTCATTTCTTTGTTTGAATAAGCCAGAAATAGCTTCTATGAGATTTTTTTACCTTTAAGAGCTAATGACCTTTTATTTGCTTTAATTTGTTTTGTTTGTGGTAGAAAATATATATCAAGAGGTCACGAGATGCTAAGTGACCTTACTTGCTTGCTAGAGATGCCTCATCTATGTTTCCCTATCTTTGAAAGATGTACTCTACCCTATGGTTCATGTCCTATAAATTCAATGGTTTGTGCATGATATGAATAAAAGTATATATTCACAGGAACTATCCTTCAGGATAAAACAAAGTCCTTCACTATTGTGATCTATAATTAAATGAACCACTAACAAAAGAAGTTTGTCCATTGGGGTGTTTACGTATTGTAGCATGCGATTTGATGTCACTAGCTTGTGGATTCATGAACCCAAGTCTACTCCATTCTTAATTAGTGAAATGATTTATTAGCACCTATAAGTTCAGTGATGTGTACCTGTAAGTTGAGGTTTAGCGGGCATGATGAAACTCAAAGGGCTTCCCTATCATTTAGTCACAAATGCATGTGATCTAAATGGCATTTACAAACCAAATATTCAAGAATGTAAATTTTTGTAGTTGTATACCTAGTTTTGGGAGATTTTTTTAAACAAAAATGTTATGGACAGTTTAACTTTACATGTTTACATTTTCACCAGGCCATAAAATTTATTCCATTGTTAGCCAATTATCACCTTTAGACTTATACATTATTTGATTGTGCAATACATAGATTCATGTGCTAATGAGTCCACCGAGAAGGCAATATATTTAGATAGTAGGATGTATTAATAAGCACACTAAAGTTCTTTTTCACAATACAAAACTTCTATTTTAACATTTTGGCACATCTTGTACCCAACCATTTTATGATGATATTATAGCTTCACATTCACTCAGATTCTGAGAGGAGTTATTGAGCTCATCAACATGACTTATATAATTTTAACCACTTTTATGTCACAAGGAACATCACATATGTCAAATACATCTTTAAGGAAAAAAAAAACAAATCCCATAGATATGGCTTACAAAGGGATTTAAAACATATTCTTTCATTTCATTGATCATAATCTATGGCATATAGATGGAACTTCACTGCTCTCAGCGACTCAAAATATGCTACACCTAGGATGCAAAGACAAATTTCTCTTTCAATCTAGATTTGATATGTCAAGACATTACAAATGATTACATGAACAATTAAACCCTTTTCATTAATCATGGCTGGTGTCTATTACATCATTAGGTGATGACTATATGCTACTTATTTATATTGCCATTGCATTGACATTGATTGATGCTTGGAATCATTTACAAACTAGAAAAAATTTAATACATTCGTCTCTCAAGAAAGCTGACATAAATTTGGTGATTGATGCAAAGTTTTTTTGATCTTGTTGGAAACTTTAATAACACTTTTGAAATGATTTAAGGTCTTTCATAGTGGTTGATCTCAATTTGAGTCGTCCATTGATGGTTCATACTAATTGTTGATTATCAAACTGAACTAAAACTGATTACTTTGCAATTGGCAATGATATTGAAAGGTTCATACTGATTGTTGATAATCAAACTGAACCAAAACTGATAATAATAGTAACAACTAATCAAGTGTTGGAGAGGCATCCCGCCTGACTTGAAAATGACTTTATTCTAAATGTTGGCAACATGTTCAACTGATATCAAGTTTGTATCCTCTCTTAAATTTTATGTATAAATTTGCATGCATTATATTTTATGGCTTTTTGTTTCAGAAATTGAGCCCATGATCATTTCACCTAGTTTTTGGTATTGGCATAAAAAGTTGTAGCTTATTTGTCTCGTTATAAGATCTATTCATGGCATCTCCACAGCTATAATATCAAGATTGATCATGCGAGTTAACTTTAACCAAAGAGTTGCCCATCTTAGACATGCATTACACTTTTAAAGCAAATTCTTTGCAATTATTGTCAATAGCTTTGGCCAAGTCTGGTACATTAACCTATTGATTTACTCAATACCAGGTACTTATGATCAAGGATGCCATTTTCATATTCAGGTATAGGATGTCTAATGTATGCATATGTGTGTGTGCAAGTTTCAATAATTTTAGAAACAGAAGGTGATCCGTCATAAATATGGAAATCATAAACAATCCTCTTAGTTGTTCTTTGCTATGTGATAATCTTCATTGCAAGTCTATACTGTCTGAATCTGAAATTTCAAATTGATTTTTATTTAAAGTAATCTTTTTCACTTCAAAATTATGCTGACGTGTTTTTGCAAGCTCCAAATTTGTAGCTCATTATCTTTGCTTCAACGAGGATTTGGAATGCATCAGGTCTTTGCCTATTAGATGTCATAGATTTTCTCTATATATGCTATTAAATATGTAGTAGGTGTCCCATGTAAAGGTCAAGATATTTTAAGGAAAAAACTCCTTGTTAGAGATCTGCACCAATGATATATACCCTGTATGTCTGCCCGTGTTTAAGGCACATTCTAGTTTTCAAAACATATACTCTGCCCTAGAGCACGCCTCGTAATATCAAGGTTCTAATTTTTTGGTAATAGATGTAATGATATACGAGCTCCTCAATGGTGTTTATGCATGCAAATATGTGACTTGTTGCTGATTTGTCAATTCAACCACTCAAGCCTATTATGTTGTTGACAAATTGTTGATTATTAACACCTCTGGAGTATGGAAACAAATGCATATGAGAATATTCATTTCTAATTTGTCCAATCAATATCCCAAGCCTATTATTTTATTAATAACAAATTAATATATATTATATAATTAAAAACTATGAGTATGGATTGTGTTGTGTCAAAATAAGTTTAGATTTAAAGAGCATACCATAGTTGATGAAATTGTGATCTATTGGCAATGATATTCCAAGCACTAAAGCATTCGGGAGATTGTTTTTAAAGTAATTTCTAAAAAATTTCTAGATAGGTTTCTGATTTTTTCAAACTAGACTATCCAATTATGTCAATTGTTAGCTAGATATCAATTGGAGGCCTACTAATTTAGTGTACATTGTACATAGATTCAACTGTTATTAATTCTGCCTATAAGGCCACATATAGATTGTAGAATGTATTGAATATACAATGTCTTTTCACAGTTCAGAATGGTTTTTTAAACCTTGTTGATACATCTTATGCATGACCAAATTATGATGATGTTTCATGTTTGAGCTATATAATCACCTACTTTCATGGAGATCTTGGACTTGTAACTTGGACATAAGAAATATTACCCTTATAACACAGGTGAATAGAAATGATCTAAAAACAATCATAGGCATGACACAAAGGGAAGGAAAGTGATATTTCGTTTCATCGTCAGTCCTAAAAGGCAAATCATTTAAAAGTGATTTACGTAATGACTTGCCACCATTTTTCAATGATATCATTGATTAGTGTTCAAGTTGTTGACAAGGAATGCATTCCTCCTACCAATGATAACGTCAATAGAATTATTAGCGAAAATTTTGGGTGTTTCTTCTACATACTTAGATGTCATTGTTTGAGGGGTTTTGAGATTTTTTATATTGATTGTTGATGAATGAATTGAACCAAACTTGATAGCATTTTTCTTAGTGACAATGATGCATCCTCAATCTTGTTGCAACCACTTGTATGATTTGTTCATCATCACCACCATCCAATATGTTCTCATTATTTCTAACTAAATATTTGTAGTTTTTTTTATCTTTGACAAACAACATTTATTAATGACAATCTGATGTCGAATCATGTGGGTAGGCGAGCTATCTGCATCAACCAAAAAAAAATTGTTTGTTTCGTTGTTGAAGTTAGTGATTTCATTTCATTTCTAGCTCTATTTTGTTATTGAAGTTGACGAATTTCAATATATTTTGAATTTGGGATGAGCCATAGCCTAATTATAATTGCATTTAATTTAATATGTTACAAGGCAGAAGCATAGTGCAGTTGGGATAATACATACAAATCAATAAACATCCTAACATTTCAAGGCTATGTAGGAAATTAAAGAATGCCAAACTGAAGGACAGAAGTGCGCAAAAGACAGGCATATGCTGTGAGCAACAAGATGGAAGAGACAAGAAATGAAAGGGTGTGAGAGAGAGGGAAAACCATACGCCAAGGACAGAGAAATGGTGGATACTTGTTGCACAGGAATGTGAGATGAAACAGAGTGTGGAAGAGCAAAAAATAAAAATTGATAATTAATGTAATATAATATTACATTATATATTAATGAGTGAATATAAAATATTATAATATAAACTAATCTATTATTAATATAATACAAGCAGCAACATGTGTCTCAAAAATTTCCGCCAACGCAAGGAGGAAAGCCAAAAAGACATCGTAGGCTATATCTATATTTTTTAATCTTTTCTATTGGAGGGCTGCTTTATTTATTTTCAAAAGACTTATGTATTTAAATATTTTTTATTTAAAAAGAACCTGTTCTGATGTAACTAATAAGATAGTTGTTCTAAAAAACTTTAAATGGATGAAATATAGACTTAACAAGGGATCGACAATTTTTAGAAATAGTTAAATAGTGATTTGATTTTTTGATATTGAAGATATTGTTTGAAATGAATGAAGCTGCCAATTGCTGATTTCTGAAGATATACTCATGTAGCTAGTTTATGCCTTTATTAGTCTCTGCCATTAAGGTAGGAGACTAATCTTTTCGGTAGCAATTCTAACATTAGTTTGCTCCTGGTAAATAGTGCAGCATCTCTTTAACCTATGGTTTTAGAGGCTGCAACCTCTATCAAATACACCTGAATTGTGTTTTTTGTAAGCCAAGAAGTGTTCAAGTCTGATGAAACCATGTATGCTTGAAGACACTACTACATTTGGGGCCAAATTTCGACAGAAACTTCTGACGAGTAATTTTTTTAATGAATTTGGTGTTTTTTTTGTAATAGGCCCCGATGGTGTCGGTATTCCGATGAGTTTTAAATAGACCATCGGGATTCTGACAGTTTCGGGGTATAGATGAAACAAAAAGTGAAATGCCCAAATCATTTTTATTTTGATTGCAGCGAAAAGGAGTGGGAGAAAACACGCGGGTGAAAGTTGAGCGCGAGAGAAGGTATGTGATTTCTTCATCTTCATTGCATTGTATTTTATTTGATCATGAATGGTCTCTGAAATGACTGCATTCTACTGGTGTTGTGCCCTAGGTCGTGCTTTATCTCTATTATTTGATGTTATTGGTGCTTGTGCTCAAGGATATCGATTCACTGTTTTGAAATGTTTGAATTCACGTTTGTTGATATTACTGGCATGTTTAATGACGCCATTGTATATTGCTGAGATGCTCATTGAAATGACCCCTTTCTACTGGTGTCGTGCCCTAGCCCGTGCTTTAAATCCATTAGTTGATGTTATTGGTGCTTGTGCTCAAGGATATCAATTTTTTTGAAATGTTGACTGTGGTTATCAAATGAACAGCCCGTGAGCTTCTAACTAGGCTCCATTTGTATTGATAACTTAGTGCATCAAATGTATTGTATCATTCATAGCTGAGACTTTGTTAAAAGGAAATAGGATAAAGAACAATTTTGATTTATGTAGATTTATACCCTAGAGAAGTATATGCAGATTTACAGATGCAGTTGCAGGATACATAGCAATCGATAATTCACAAGAAATCCATGCTTCAAATTTGAATAGAGATTAATACAAAAGAAATAGGGTACTCCAATGGCCCAATCATTCAGACCTTGACTGTCCCCTCAACTAGTGACCCTTCAAAAATGGGTTATCATGCAATCAATGAGCGATCCTTTTGTTCTGTGTGTCATGTTCTTACTCTTGCATTTCCAATTTTGTAATGTGATCATGTTTTTAATTGTCTTCCCTGGATCATATAGTATTATAGATATTTTTCTCTATTAGGCTGCCATGTTTAAATGCAACAATCACTTCTATTACAAAATTTTGAACCTATCTATTTTATTGTGATTAGATTGAAGCAAACACATAAGAAGATTGGTTTTGTTTCATCTCATTCAAAAATGATTATGCCACAATTTTT
>MU225905.1:376516-388055 GCA_018584345.1 Thuja plicata | reverse complement strand
TGGAGTTATCTCTTTGAAGATAAATGAATATTTAATTCATTTATTTAATTATTGTTTTCAACATGTGAGATAATTGAATTCTTTTTTATTTAAGAATTGCTTTATTTGATGAAATTAAATTAATTTAATTGGAAGAATTTAATTAGTAAGTTTAAATATTTGAATTTTAACTATAGGAAATTGAGTTTCATTAATTAATTAATGGTATTTAATCAATTAAAGCTAATTAATTAAATAAAATTAATTATTTAATTAATTTTGGGAATCTGATTAGATGATTTGGGCAATGAATTTAGAAGAAAATAGATGATTAATTAATGATTAAAAAACCCTTAATTAATAGATGAAAATTAGTGTTTTTAATGTAAAGCCGCAAGCCTGTCCATTTTAGGGTGTCTATAGTTTTTATTATTATTTTAAAATAATAATAATAATATCAAAATATTAATATTAATATTAAAATAATAACTAATTATAATGCATATCATAAAATGAATGTTATTATAATTAGTTTTATTCTAATATTAACGCATTGTTTTTTTTAATAAAAACGTTACTCTATCCTAAAGCCATATGCTATTATTTCATTTAAATGAGCATATCATTTTTTTTAATGAAAACCGTGGCTTATTCTTCTAAATATGAGGTTTGATTTTTATAAAAGCATATGATATCTTTTATATCATACCACTAAGGCGTCAAAACATAATGCATGTCTACGTTTTATAAAACTCACGATTTCTAATGGTTATCGGGCATTGTCTTAATGCATAGAATAAGCCCACGTTCTCTCTATTAAAGTATCGATAAACTTCTCAAGGCATGAAATAAGACTCACGATTTTATTAAAAATGCATGTTCTCACCATAACTAATAGTTATCAGGTGTTAATGTTCAGGGCCAATGCATATGCATTTTTCTTTGAAACTCACCGTAAAAGCTAGTGGAAGCATGGTGACATTTTTTGGTAAAGAATGCATAAATGTTTTTCACTAAAACGTTAATACTCCTCCATAGCATGTTGCGTTAGCTATCAAGGAGGAGATGGAGTTGATAAAATCAAAATTGCATCCACCATTATTGGCATTTTTCACGGGGAGGACTATCTGTGTTTTTATTTAGACTTCAGACTTCTTCTTTTCCAAAAAAGTAGCCATTAAATCTATAGTTGAACAAGTTTCATCTTGATCTTCATAACAGATTTTCCTCTTCATTTGCAATTTTGAATTTCATCCTTTAATGAAGTCTTGATTCTTTCAAAGAAGAGGAAATCATGCCATGTTCATAGGCCACGTTTTTAAGAATTCTTCTTTTCTTGCTGTTTGCATGCAAATTTTGATGCATGATGAACACTTGTCCTTCCCCAAACCAAGACCAATGATATTGGCTTTGATTTTGACAAAGATTTGTCATTTTTGGGGTCTATATAACTCTGTCAATTTCCTCTAATCTACAATTTCGAATTTCATTTGTATTGCCAAGATTTGTTTTGAAGAGGAAGTTTGGTTTTTCGCTTTGCATTCAAGAAGAAGGTATAATTTCCTTATTCTTTTTCTTTGTTGCATATGCATTTTTGTTTCATTTTCTTCTTGTCTTTCCATTTTTGTCTTCTTCTTCCATTTTCTTCTAAGTTGCATATGAGGATGTCATTTATCCTCATATGCAGTTAGGATTAAAAAACCCCGTTCTTGGTGGTGACTTTCCAAAATGAAGGAGAAGAGACCAAGTGCCGCTCCATATGCAAAGAAGCTAAAAAAACTCACTGTTTGGCCTCATATGCAAGATGCAACAAAAAAAGCCCACCTTTTCATATTCCTGATGATGAAAAGACAAATGTAAGACTTCCAATATGCAGTCAGCCCATAAAAGACCACTTTTCACTTTTATATGCATTTGTTTCTAAAAATCCCACCATGCATATCGAACATTCAGTGTATCAAGTTCAATGCTTGTTGTCCCATATGCAATCCCTCTGAAAAAGCTCACCTTTTTCATATTCCCATTTGAAAAAGAAGTGAGAATGCTTGTTGTCCCATATACTTTTGAAAAGCTCACCTTCATCTTATGAGATGCAAATGATATTAAAAAAACCCATGTTCCATAAAATCAAAGCTTGTTATTCATTCATATGCAGTGCTACAGAAAAACCCCATCCTTCATATTTTTCCCACACACTTGCAAGATGTATCAAGTTTGTTCTACCCCTCAAGGATGCAAGTTCTTGTTGCAAGCCGAAGAAAGATTTTCTCATGTTTTTCCCATGATGCAAGGATATAAAGCCAGAGCAACCATGCGATGAAGCCAGACATGGATGTGGAAAGTATGAAATGATTCCAGACATAGAATGCTTTCAAAACTGAAACATAAAGACACAAAGATGCCTCTCAGTGATCACCACTATGATCCTGAACAATCAAGGATATAGATTCACGTTCCGGTTCGAGATTTCACCCAACCAGAACACATCACTCATTAGGCATCTTGTAGCAGCAAGAAAACTGACAGAGGATGACACAAATAGATGTCGTGTCTTGTCAGACACTTAGATGCTTTCATCATACATTTTGTAAAAGTGTAGAATCTTTGACAAATTACACAAAAATATGTAATTGCATGTGATAGTATCACGTGCAAAGTTGTCTCATGTAATCATGCTGCAAGGAAATAAGGTCCTGCAACATTGAATAAGTCAAAGTTAGTTACTTGTTGATAAGCTTTGAATAGTTCAATTTTAGTTAGTTAGAGATAAGGATAGAATAAGTCAAAGTGGTTAAGTGTTTCCCCTTTCTTCTCCACTTTCCTCTCTCCTCTTTTCCTATACAGGGAGGGGGGTTCATTATAAATATGGATCTTTTATTTGTGCAAATAAGCTATAGGCAAAACTCTTGAGTTCTGAAAACTTTGTGTTTCATTGTAAGAGAGTTAAGCATTTGAATAAAGGAGTAGAGATTGAAAAACTTTGTGTTGTTGTCTTGAAATTAAATAGTTTCTTTGTTTATATCATCGGAGCATCTTTAATCCAAGTTTTCTGAAGACTTTGTGCTTCAGGAGATCAGGGTTACTATAGAGAGTAGTGGCTAATACACTCCAAGTACTGAAGACTTTGGGCTTCAGTATTGGACAATAGATTAATAAAATACTTATTTGAGGTGAGGACAAGAGACTTTGAGCTCATTGTATCACTTCATCTTTAGATAAATCAACTGCTACCTCGTTTGATTGTTCTTAAGTCAATCATCGAGTCACCGGTATTACTGTTGCAAGGTGAACTGTATGTGTTACAGTTCAATTCTACTTGAAGCCACCTACGGTAAGAAGGGAGCCTCCCCTATTGCTGAGAGGAGAGAGTAATCTCACATACTGCTGCATAAAACACACATTTTGCAAGTTGTAGTCTTAGTGACTTGCAAAATATTTAGTCAACATAAACGACGAATCAATTGACAAGAAAGCTATATAAATGATGAAATGATAGACATCTAGTCGTCAGTATACCGACCAAGACCCCATTGTTTTATGACGATTACGACGTCGCTTATATAGCATTGCCATCATTTTTTTTAAGTGTTTGCGTCGTACATTGGTCGTAAGTTTGACAAATTATAAAATGGGCTGGTTGTGCAAGGCGCTTATAATTCTTGACTACACAACCTTTTTTTTTCTATCATTGGGTCGTCGGTATTTCGACCAATATGTTAGTCGTCGGATGCTTCGACACAAAAAGATTGACGGCCACATTGGACGAATGTTCAAAATTTTCGAGTCGCAAAAGTGACCATTATGTGTAAAAAAATAGGCTAAATTTTATTAGTGGGAAGAGTGGATTTAGTTTCCTCCACCCTAAGAGTGTTACCAAATGGAGTAATGAATTGGGGTAGAAAAACCCAAAGAAAGTGAGGAACACCTTTAATAGTTAACCATCTAGGGATTGAAAGGGAAAGAATCTCCTCGCCAATGGATTTTGGGTACCAGGCTAGGGCCCAAAATGTGCAATTAATCACCAACTATATCTACATCTTAATAACATTAAACTACATTTCATGTATTTTAAAAAGGAAGAGAGATCTCTTTTTGAATCATATGACAAAAAGTAACACAAAATCCTAACCATTTGGCCCAAACATTAAAAATCAACTCATTAAGAAACTTGCGAGAAGACACTTTATAGGAGTTTAATGGTGCGAAGAAGACGACAACATTCTTTAACCAACTAGATTTAGACAAAATTTCTTCAACAATTTTCTTGTCAAGGAAAATGGTGAGAGACTTAATAGGGGTTAGAATGCACCAAACTTGTCATCCTCTATTTGTTTTCCCTGTTCATGATCTCTAGAGTCGACTATACATAATTTGGAAGAAGCCAAGATAGATCTATCCTCACCAGATAAGGCCTTATGAAATAATTTTTTTAGCATGCTTCAAGTTTGTGCTATCAAATTATGCATTGACAAGTTCAACAGGAGGGTCAAAATCCTCTACCATCACTTCACATGGGTATAAAAGTCAGTTGTAGTCCTTTGTAATAAAAGCTAGAGTTGGCAAATAGAAAAAAAAAACCAACACACACCATAAAATAAATAGAAGGTAGGAATAATGATAAATAAAAGGGAAACAAACAATGCTTACACAGATCAACCTACACCACGAGGTTGCCACCTGATCCGCAGGCCACATTGACTTCTCCCTTTAGGGTTTCCTCACAATTCGTGCCAAAGCCATCATCTCCACTTAAAAAAAAAATTGAAGTTGAAAATTCAAAAAGAAGAAGGGAAGAACAGAGTTGGAAGAAAAGACACACTCAAGAAGGCAACACACACAATGTATGAAAGCAAGGAAGATACAATCATAAACCTAATATGTACATACTTAGATTGATTTAAAAATAGGAATTGAAATGTCTTTTAGAAGAAGTAATAAAGTATAAATATCTTTGGATGGGACTTAAAAATAATATTAATTGAGAGACACGTAGAAGGGATATGGTATTGGAAGGTTTGAGAATACTTTTTGTGTTGCAAAATAGAAGTAGAGAGGTTGAGTTATAGGGTTTGAAATCTATATGGGTTTGCTTTGGGCTAGTAGGGATTTAGATGATGCTCAATGGGTTTTAAGTACTCGTAACACATCAAAAGTAGAATGAAGACAAATCTATTGGACTAATAAGTGCCTGATTATAAGAAAATTTAAAATAAACGCTTTAGTTCCTTATGAGGTGCTTTTAATAGAAACATGTATTTCTCTATTGAAGTAACTAATATAGTTTGACTCCTATGAAATCTAAAAAAATAAATCGTATGCATGCAATTATGTGAGCTTAAGATTTTCATGATGGAAGTTTTAAACAAGAGAAATAAGGTTTTGATGAAACAAAACAACAAATAGATGAACCGATTTAGAATATCAAGTTGAATATATGCTCAAATTATATCAAAGACATAAAGGCATTCGCTATGGATAAATTTCACACAACTACATGGGAAAATACATTAAGGATAAAGAGAAATTATCATCTCGATGAATTTAATCATACATATGGTTACCACCAAAAAGCCTGTTTAAGGGCAAATATTACTTGGAGAGCATATACATTCATAGCTCAATTAAGGATTAACACATCATCTTTAATGTGAACTAGGTAGATGGAAGAGACCAAAAGAAGAATGGGAGGAGGGGATACGTGTTTTGCGTATAGCTAAGAAAAATGAGTTAAAGAAACACTATATGTTGGAGTGTGAAGCTTATAGTGATAATTGCGTTATATATGTGGAGATGTTAGTAGCTATTTCTTTATAACATTTGTTTAAAGAGAGAAAGGTTGAGAAAATAGTGGAATTCATCACCAATCTAAATAACAAAAGATCACCACTACAAAAAGGCAACATTTAGGTTGAATATCCTATGGTTGCCTTTGGTCTTGTGGTCTATTCTATTTAGTTCAAGCACTATGCAATTCGTTTGAGATAAATAAAGGGGAATTGCCTAAAGTAACTCACATTTCTTATAGCATTATACATGCGCTCGAAGCTCTACAAAATACACTTTAAGCTCTCTTGAATGATTTTGATGAAAATGTAATCCACTTTAATAAATACTAATTAAAAAAGATAGCTTAAATAGACAAACTTTACAAAATAAAAAATAGGACTTAAATATGATCATCAACCCTAAATATTAAATAATTTTTTTAATATTGATTACCTAATCAAAATTACCTTTCGAATACTAAAATATATTATACTTTTTATATAAATAGATAGATAGACAGTAAAAGCCACCGTTAAGTTACGCTCAAAGTACTAGAATAGAATCGAAAGCTCCTTTTCCTATATATAGAATAAATTTCCTGTTTAGAGAAACAATCTTGATTGTATCTTCCGGAAAGAAATGAGTAAATACGGCCATGCGGGCATCAATTTTAGATCCAGGTGGGAAGGTTTAAAAGCAAAGTTTTTCTTCCCCAAAAGTCCACGCGACGAATAATCGAGATGCTGGGATTTCGCAGCCTCATCAGAAAAGTTAAAATGCATGCGTGGAGAATCTCGAATTTGTGAACTCAAAAGCTAAAACGCCCCCTTCTCCAAATCAGTAAAATTATAAATACCCTGTTTTTGATGTCGGGTATTTAAAGTAATGCAGAGTAGTGTGGAGATGAGTTGACTGTTAGCGGTCGAGAAAAACCCGCGAAGTTCGCAGCGCGGTTGGCGGCACACAGTTTGTGTGGAGGCATGCATTTGCAGCTGGATTCTATTTCTTTAACTTATTTTGCACCAGATCGATTCTATTTCTCTAAGATATTTTGCACCAGATCGATTCATCAGGTTAGCTTATGTGCTTTTCTTCTCCCTTCTCTCCTTCTTACGACCGTGCCTAGTCCAGTCATCTTAGCTTATGTTGCACACAATTTACTGGCCTTCAACCATCGCTTTACCTTCCAAATTTGCATATCTTTGAATTTACATACTCGTGCAGATTGGAACACTACTATTTCGTCTTTGGCAAATTTATTATTTTTTCATAATTTAGGATATTGCCTTGGAGCATTTTGGCCTTAGATTTGAAGAATCGTTGTGTGAATCTTTTTCGTCCTTGGATTTGATCAGCTTTTGTTATGTCATGTGGTGTAGTAGACTGAATATGCGTTGGACGGTCAATATGGACTCCATAAAAAAAAAATAGAACGTATGAAGGGCCAGTAGCTCAGTTGTAGATGTCCGTTGGTTGTGTGCTTGCTTGTCCATGCTTTTCAACAACATTTGGTTCCAAGGATAACAATATGGTCTCAAGATTGGATTCGGACGCATTAGAATGTAGGACTTTAGTTGCTAACAATTCATTCGGGGACTGAGTTTGATTAGATAGGAGGAGCTTTAGGATAGGTGCATTGAATGGTTACTAAGGTCATTCATCCGGGGACTGAGTTTGATTAGATAGGAGGAGCTTTGGGATATGTGCATTGAATGGTTACTAAGGTCAATAAATTTTGTTTCACGGATGACGAGTGAGGTAGTTTTCTTGAAACGTTGGACAAAAGCTAAATAGCTTCTATGCAGTTTCCAAAAAGGCTTCAGCAATATGTAGATTGATTAAGAGTTCAGGTATTCTTTGAACCTTGCTATTTGTCTTTGACTTATTTGGACATTTGATTGGTGCTATATTTTGGGATTTTATAAGTTTGTGTGGGCTGGTTGAAACGTATGCATCACACCCCTAAGATGCTTTGTACCCCTTTATGGCTCCAGGTTTTTTCTTTTATTTAACAGATGGTGGATATATATTTGTGAAATCATTGCTTTCATGCTTTTCTCCATGTCACTTGGCTAAGTTCCTTACCAATCAGTTTTGATCTTTAGTTGGCCTGTTTGCTTTGGAGAGTTAATTTTCACCAAGCTCTAAGACCGTCTTTTATTAATTCATGCTTTATCCTAAGAACTTGGGACTTCTTTTCTTTCAAAGACAAGTTTACAGTTTTATTTTAGAAAGCAGCAAAAAGGGATTGAAAAGCTTGTCTTTATAGCCTCTATTCCAACGTGTCACCTGAATTGAACCAATGAGTGTCACAAGACCAAAATCATATCTGCAGTCCACAAAATTGAAAGCGAGCTTAAAAATGCACATTTTCTTCAATAGCATAGCATAACTGTTTAAATTCTAAGAGGGCCAATATTGAAACAATATACTCTCACTTTCCAGAGTCTGCAAGGGCCAATCCTGAAATAAATTTCTCTTAGAAACCCTGTAACCCTTTATTTCTAGTGGAATGTACTTGATGACCAAAAGAACACAAACTCATTACTGATTTATAAACAAGCCATATGTGAAAGCTATGGCATTCTGTGATAGCGGTTTCTAAAGGGTGGTTATGAGCTTCAAAATTGCTGTTCACCAACTGTTCCAGCATATAGGCTCACTCCATGCCATTTCCCGAAGGCAGTAACTTCTCTTGATTGACAATGCATTAATTTATAGTAGTTCTATTTTCTAAATGTTACGAGTGACTAATTTTGAACTACATGAGAGGTAACCTAGTTGAAACACTTGTTAAATTTACATATCGAAGTAATCAGCAGTTGGGAAGAAGGTGAAGGATAGAAACTTCAATACCATAAATTCAATACTTGTACTTTTCCGTTTGAGGCGTCAACGATAACCCGGTTAGTAAGCTATTTAAAGAAGGTTGAAAACATGGATAACCAACGCTAGCCCAAAATTGTGATGAAAGAGGGTCTTAACCTTGGGAAGAAAACTTGGATGAAACAAAACAAAAAGTTGTTGAGAAAATGGAACATCAAGTTGCACAAGTGCCCTAATACTAATGAGGACATAAAAAAGTTTGGAATAGAAAAGTTTCAGATTGCCATGTGGACTAATCACATTGGTTGAAAAAAGGCTTATTACATCAAAGAGTTTAACCCAACTTGGGAACATGGAGAGAGCATATTTAGGGGCAGTTATTAAAGGGAAAACAGGGCTATTAGTGGCACAATTGAGGATAGGTTCGCATCATCTTAGGTGTGAGATAGGTAGGTGGAAGAGGCCCAAAGAGGTATGGGAAGAGAGAACTTGCTTGGTTTGTAGGATGGGTGCAATTGAGGCGGAATGAGACTTTCTCATAGAATGCACAACGTATGAAGATATCCGTGCTCAATATGGAATCATCTTGAAGGCCAACAACATACACAGTTTATTTGAGGGGGATAAGATCAACCAAATTGCTAGCTTTTTAGTCAAGATCCATAGCAGGAGATTATACATGGAAAGGATTATGGAGTTAGTTTAAGGCTATGAACCCTTGGTCCCTTAGACTAATCAGTCTTGTTGACGTCATTAAAATCCTTCATTCATTCATTTGGCAAATTGGGAATGTCTAATTCTAGACAGGAACTATGACGATCTGGTGATTTCTAAAAGAGTGAGTGACAAAGGCCTCTTGTAATTCAAAGTTTTGCACTTTGGTGCCAAGTTACCAAAACAGATTTGGGTACAAATTTAGATGTCAGATTTGCCTCTTTTGGACCCTCGACATGTTCTCATCTAGGTATCTTTGTAGGACAAAATAACAAACTATTCAAACAAAATGATCTAACTTAATAGATTTAATTAAATTATAGCCAATAGTACACCCAACTTGTGGAAATGACTGAAAAGCATCAGAATCGAAATGTGATAGCACAAGAGTGATACCAATGATGAAAGATGGTAAACGACTAGGTGACTTATAAAAATAGACGCTCCCTCCAAGAATCTTGGAGCCCAAATCGGGAGTCGGAAATAACATTTGAAAGCGTCATTTAACTCCTCTAAACCATTCGAGCTTATTGGAAATATCAAAACTCCCCTTGAATCATGCTGACACAAACTTAGAATGTTAGCAACAATTGCACTGCTAGAGGACCCGAAAACGGGGACATTGTAGTCCTCCCATCCCAAAGATTGCTTGTCCTCAAGCAATGCCTACGCATCTCCACAACCGTCATGTAGTTCTATACCGTAACCAAGAATGATCTCAGGGTCCCAAATCATCCTGGAAGGCTTGTAGTATCATCTTTTTGAAAACACTGTCCCATACGGTATGCAAACAAGAGACCTCCTGAAGGAAGAGCAATCAAATATTGTACCAACTCTGTCAACTCTTCAGTGAATTGCTCTCTGTAAGAACCAAACTGGAACACCATAGGTGAAAACTCTTGTAAGACAACATTGGCTTCCTTGCCCTCAAACGTTGAACTAAAACTCCAAGTGATTCCTGGGTTCCAAACCAATCTCAGAAAGAACCCACCAATATGACACTGTGACACTTTGATTACAGCTATAAACTCATCCTGCCAAATCCTTGCTCCTATCTCGCGAGACCCAATAATATATCCCTCAACAAAAGCCAAACTGAAATACTTGAAAAGGCTGAAATCTATACCATGAAACATTTCTTGCCAATGCATCTCAGTGAAGTCCATAACGACAACCCCTGCACCTGATACAATTTGAATTCTGGGCAACAAAAAAAATGACTTGCTCAACCATAACACATACCTTGACATCTCTCCTCATGATGTCCCCAATGTGAGGTAGATCAATTCCCGACAAGGGGATGGTATAGAAGATGTCAATAAGCTCAACTTAGAAGTTACCTATTTTGGGAATGCCTCCGCGGTCACATACTAATAACACATCATCGACACTTAGTCTCCAAGTGTCAAAGGAGCAAGTAGCTGATGGGATTTCTCCTATAATCAAAGCACCTCTACCAAACAACTCCAACCATATAGTACTCAACTATTGGTTTGAGGCAACAATCCAATACACCTGAGTACAATGAACTAAAGTTATATGTGGGTGGATTGGGAAATGGATGACGGTACTGTTAATGTTTTCAGATTATAGCAAGGAAAATACAATCTATAGAGGTATTTCAAGTGCTAAGACACAGGATATAATAAATATTCACAATTAAGGAAAGATAATACCCGGATTCAAAGGTCTGAATTTATCCTTTGGTTGGCTTCAAATCTGCACTTTGTATTCTTCAATTTTGCCCTTCAATGTTGCCTTCAAGGACTGATATGAATCTGTTCTTGAATGTCTTCAATGAGCTATCAAATCCGTTCTTCTAGGGCTGCTCTAATTCTGCCCTAGTTCTCCCTTGTTGTCTGCCCTAATTCGTTCTTCTAGGGCTACACAATTTTCCTTCTATGGCTGCTCGATCTACCCTTATATGTCTGCTACGATCTGTACAATTCGCCCTTCTAGGGCTGCTTAATTAACCACAATGGCAGATGTAATTTCTGCTTGATCTGCCCCCTTTTATGCTTCTTATTCGCTCTTGAATCTGCTACTTAAGGCTCCAATTTGATCCTCTAATTTACTTCTCAAGTTTGCCTAAAGAAGTCCGATATAAATTGCTCAATATGCAATGTGAATCTGCTCAAGTACTTTTGCTCATCCAACGATCTTGCTGAAGGAAGAAGGCAACGTTATGTTTTTGGTTTCTTCTTACCTTCTCCAAGTCGCTCTAATATATGAGCTTATTAAGATAAACTCTTGG
>MU225905.1:359204-376466 GCA_018584345.1 Thuja plicata | reverse complement strand
TTATGTTTTTGGTTTCTTCTTACCTTCTCCAAGTCGCTCTAATATATGAGCTTATTAAGATAAACTCTTGGCCTCCCAAGTTGGCCGACTTGGGTCCATAATAATAATATATTCTTTTATATTATTTACTCCATATTTAATTATTAAAATCATCCTGAATAATAAATATAACCTTTTATAGTTATTATTACTATCCAACCGATTTTATCATAATTAAATATATAAATAAATATCCAATATATTGATTATTATTATTGCCACTTTGTCCAAATTGTTGATCTTTGCCGTAAAGGCCAAAACATTAACAGGTACCAATTCTAAAACTTTGTCCACAACTCTAATCTAGAGTCAACACCATACAGCTGAAATCTTCACCTGGGTCCCGAATCAAAATACAAAATCTGCCATATGAGATGGAGTAATCTAATATCAAAGAATCATCAACAAGCATGCAATTGCATATGTTGACCAACCAAGGGATGTGATAAGCAACTCTCACATGCCCAAAAATCAACATTCTTGGCCACCACATACTGCTGTTATATCTTCAGACCAGCAACGAATAGGATGGTATTGATGTCATCATACAAAAGCAAAAGTAGATGAATAAACTCATAAGGATTACCCTTCAAGTAATCATGTTCCCACACACTACAATGCATACCAAAGGTTGATGTAGATCCACACAATTCTGAAAATGTAGTGAACAACCATGTAGGACAGCAACTTGTCACTAATAACCCATGTTATTTGGCTCTAACGCCAACCAATAAGCAGCTGTACAGTCATAAGAATTAGGTGTCAGCATTAAATTTGCAATGTAGATATCTTCCTTAACACCCAAAATTAATTCATGAGTGGCTGATCCACTAAGAGTAACACCCATAAAATCAGTATGGTCATTCATAACGTTGTTAACATCAATTATAAACTCAGAATTAGAGAAGTCTTGCTTCTTATTTTGTATGGAATGATGTATGTCATGGATTTCTTTGGACTAATTTATTACTGTTGTTCTAAAATAAACAAATTCAGTCCTCTTGGAAGAAGATTTATCAAAATAACCATGTGTAGCCAATGCATCATGTATACCAACATTTGAAAACTCAATTTTGATAATTACTCCATGAATAGGAGCTGGAATTTCTTGTAAATGAAAGAGTATAACACTGCTTTCCTTAATCAGAGATTTAGAACTGATTGTACCCTTTCTTTCATTACCTTGGAAAGCTTCAATGCAAGAGCACACTTGCATGGTCTTGGCAGCCCAATCTTGTAGCATGTCAAATCTAGGAACTATGACTTCCTTATATTCAATCAAAGTGTGAACATCATAAAGGTGAGGCATCAACATACAAATTGTTTCATGTTCTTCTCTAACTGCTGTTATAACATCAAGTTGATGGCAATTAGAAGTTCCCACCATTACCTCATGCTCCATTTATTCTCTCATGAATCTCTACCATGCTACATTTCTTGTCACCACCATCTAGCTTGGATTCATGGTTATGTGATGTCAAAAGATGGCTGTCCCTTTTTCTAATCCATACCATCACCTCCATGACTGGTATGTTTTCCATTACTAGCAAATTCCAAGGTGTAGTATGCATAACAAACCAAACATTACCAAAATGCAAGATCTTCTTAGTAAGCAACCTCTTAGTCTCTATAATCAACTCTGAGGCAAAATACCTCATATGATCTTATCAAATGTTCTTCCATTATGCATGACACATGTTCAACCAAAATGGAATCAATAATGTTTTTTTCTACACAAATAGGTATAACACTAGTGGCTGGTCTACCAAGTGCGTGTCCATTATCATCATAGTTTTGAATCTTTAAAGGACTCTAAAGAGGAAACTCATGAACCTCATGATGCAAACTTAATGCCCAAACTGAATTTTCAAAATCACACCTCTTCTCTTGTTCACACGCATCAACATGCTCTTCTTGTTTGCTTACCTCAAGAAGATCTTCCTTTGCACGCTCAACTTGTATACATTCTTCTCTTGGAAGAAATAATGATCTAAGGTATGATTCCCTTTGTCTTCTTGCCTTATCAAGCTTACTGCAACTTTCCTTGACCTCAAGCAAGTGCTGTCTTGCTTGGGCAGCAATCATCTTGGCCTTCTTAGCTCTATGTGACCATCCTTACACATCTTGAGTCTTTTTCACATCTTCCAATGTCTGATATACAAAATCAGAACCCTTGTGGCTTGAATCCACAATATATATCTCATGTGTAACACTCTCGACTTGAGTACCAACATAGGAAGACTCAACACCATCATTACCTTCATGTGAAATGGATGCTACCTTATGATTAGAACTGCTGTTGCAAAAACCATAATAGGTGTCATACCTTGGTGTCCTACTTTCAACATCTATAATGGGCTGACCCATGATTGTAATCTCTTCCACTTTGTGAACAACTTGATGGCTCAATGGTGTGTTATGTGCCTCCTCTTGATCCAAAGTTATTTCTTCTTTAGGACTCCCTCATGATGACTGATTTTTGCATTCATTGAGTTCACCTGTAGGCTGCAACTTACAAACAAGTGATTCCTCTTCCTTTCCTTGTTCTAGCACATTTAACTCTTTACTTTTCCGAATGCTTTCTTTACTGTCTTTTGATATTTATTTCCTTTTTCATTGTTGATATGGACTTGAAAACATCAAGTCATCTTCATCCTCCTCTGGTATACCCAAAATTTTTGTAAGGGAAAGGATGTCTTGTATCTTTGTAGGAAGAGAGTGATACTTATGGTAGCTGCTCATAATTGAATCATGTGTTGCCATGGCATAAGTCTCTTACTTGTACTTGTAGCTGGAGAAGAAACCTTAGAGTGCCCACCTTTCCTTGAAAGTGAACCATCTAAATATTGCAATTCAAGATTGATCTATTGTTGTGTTTGTTCAAGATCTTTCATTATTTTCTCCAGACTAGGTGCCTTTTCCTTCTTTGGTGGAGCAGGAAGGAGTAGGTGACGATCTTCCATCCTTAATTCTAGCCATTGAATTAACTTGCTGTCCAATTGAAAACCAACCCGAACTTTAGCCTATGCGATCGATTTCACCCAACAGGCTGGCAGGATTCAGTCTTTGATACTACTGTAAGAACCCCTGTTAATTCTGAACTATTTTCTCAATTTTTAGATGTTTGACAATTCGTCAAACACTTGGCAACAAACAATCCACTGCACTCTGATTTTCTGCTTACTGTTTGTATTTTGGGGTATTTATTCATTGCCAAATCAAATAGGAATTCATAGAAAATGATAGACAACGATTGCATAAAATTTTGACAAGATAATTTCAAAGAATTGGTATCACATTACTCATTAGGTATAAGTCAGTCGTGAATACACTTATTATCAGGTGTAATATGAATGTTATCAGACTGAATCATCATATGAAAAGTGCAATTCAATTCCTTAACATACCAGTACAAAGTCCAATTCAATTCCTTAACATACCCGATTTATTTGCTTGCTTGTGTGGACTCCAAGTGATGCCAAATGCAACTTGTTGTGGTTGGAGTTGGATCTGCAGCTCTGCTGATGACGTCTGAAGCAATTCTAATCGAAACTGTAGGTGATGGCAGTCTCTACGTGCCCTTAATGCATGTAAATGTTCCCCTCCAATGTAAGTGGCGAGGGCAGAGATGCTAGCAATGAAATCCTACGCTGATATAAAGCCAATATGATGCCAAATGAGGCACAAAACCTTTGTGACTGGAATCTGATATGAACTTGACAAAATCTGATCACAAGCTGCGGATTATCTTAAACCCTAGTCATCCCAAATGAAGAAAAATTCATGTGACCTTCAACCTGCAATATGATCCCATGATCGTGTCCAAACCCTATCTGGAACTTCCACAAAGCTGCTCAAAATTCTACAAATCAGCTCAATGATGAACTATGAGTGAGTCCACCTCATAGCTAGAGTTGGTTTTTTGTCCAACCTACAAAATTTCCAAGGGTTTCTGTCCTCAGAAATGGTTGTCATTGTCAAACCAGCAACTATGGAGAAATATCAAATAGCATATATCCCATAACATATCCCTTGGAGAAGGATGATGCTCCTTTAAAAAGACTCCCCAAACCATTGTCGAGCCTCCACTCTTAGTGTGGGATTAAAACTCACTTTTATTTTATTTTCTCTCCAAAGGCAACTTTATGTTATGATTTAAAGTTGACATTTAAAGAAAGTTATTTTATTAATTTAAACTCCCCCATTGCTCCAAAAGCGACCTTTTCATTAATATAGTAATAATTTGACACACAAGGTCCTTGGTTTATGTGCCCAAGAGTTAACACTTCTCATCCTAGTTCCAACAAGCTATAACACTAAGGTGCCCATTAGTCAATTTTCATTAAAATAGCAACCTTAGTAAATTTAATTAAATTCTAGCCAATAGTACACCCAACTTGCGGAAATGACCGAAAAGTATCGAAATTGAATTCTGACAGCACAAGAGTGATCTCGATGATGAAAGATGATAGATGAGCCTAACCGGGTGACTTACCCAAAATAGATGCTTCCTCCAAGAATCTTGGAGCCCAAACCGGAAGTTGAAGATAGCATCTAAAAGCACCATCTAACTCCTCTAAACCATCCGAACTCATTGGAAATATCAAAAACATCCCTTGAATTATGTTGACATGAACTCAGAATGTCAGCAACAAATGCATTGCTAGAGGACCCAGAAATGGGGACATTATAATGCCGCCCTTGGACTTAGAAGGGAAGGACATTCTGGACACCCTATTGTAGTCTCCTCAAACCCTTACCATGGTTGAGCATAAATTAAGTAACTCTAATCATAAGGAGGAGGATAAGGGTGACAATGAAAGAGGGGAATGGCTATGTGATTCCTCACTAGGTACACCCCCTCATATGGATGGCAAAGGGCCACATAATGGCCAAGAGGGATGATATTTTCTCTTGGGCCTAGGGTAGAGGATCGTTTTAGGCATAGCTCTCCTATGGTTGAACTCCATCAATAAACTAAATATATCTTAACGATAAAATTAATGTTCCTAACCCTTGTAGGAAAGATCTATGCTTTTAATCTCTCTAATAATGAAGATCTATTTTTATGTTTCAATGATTTCCTAACATGTTGCAGGATCTCAACCAGGTACATGATGTTACTAATTCTATTCCACTTCTTGTTCTACTTGGAATTTGTGATTTAGGGTAAAAACTAGGGCATTTACAAAAAGGGGACATTACAGATTCTTTGCTGGCAGGCCCTGTACATCAATGTAGGATAGGAATTCCAAAATAATGTGAGCTCAGAGGAGGGGCAAATTGCATGAACAACCAACAGCATTGGCAACTCCAAGTTTGAAAGTCATAATTTCAAGGGTGACTGCAAAAATTCCATGCCTAGCCTTGTAGCAGATCTCTACTACTTGAATTCAGGAGGAATATGGTTACTAGGTTGGTGATTGCCATTTAGAAGTCCCTCTTAAAAACATTGAGAAAAAAGTGGTTTACCAGATCCATAGCATATCAAAATTGAATAAGGCCTACAAGCAACATAGATTGCACTACAATTTGACCTAACAACCAGACATAAAGGAAATTTGCCAGATCGTTGGTGGGTTTACCCAGAAGAAGGCATGGCAACAGGCATAGGGAGGGTTCTGTTACAGCCAGGTTGAATTCAAGTTTGTATCTTCACCTGGTTATACATATACCCTTGGATAATTCAGCTGTGTTAAAAACAAAAGTTTGTTTGTTGGACTTGAATGCAATTTTGTATTGGTGAATTCTTATCAACTGAAGGTAAAATTCAGATTTTGCTTAGGTTTCTTACAACCCCCTTGCACCATATCTGGAGCATTGAGTGGTTTACCATCTACATTTACTCCTATGTGTTCTACAAACTCAACTTTGTTTTGGCCTTACTATTGATAGACATCCCTTATCCCCGTTTAAAAGATTTAGGCAGAAGCTGCAGATTCTTGGAAGCCATCTTAGGGGCCACCAACCCTTTTGAACCCTCCAAGGAGGGATCAAGCACAAACATGTCTCCATTTGTTTAAAATACTTTAAATATTCTTTTCTTCACTTCCTCCAATGCTTGAATCCCTTATAAATCAGCTTTGTCTGCTTTTGGTTTCAACATGATTTGGGTGGGATTCTTCATTCAAAAAACATTTGCTCTTTTTTGCTACTTTGTGTTTTGATACATTATCTAAATCGTTAATTTGAAAGATGGACTATCTACGCAGATAATATTTCAATGCAGTGCAATGCTTAAGTCATATTTAAACATGTAAGTGCAGATGATTTGTGTTTTAATCGTTATTAACTTTGCCAAACATTGGATTGAATGAATTAGTAACAAAATGTCCATGGAGTTTTGATTTGAATGGATTAGTAACTAGACAATGTCATTAGTGATTCTAATTCAACTAATGTTTTTTCTAAATTTGTAGAATGGTTGAGAATTTAAGGCCTGGATGTCTTGGGTTGGTTCTTTTGACAGTTATTAAACTCTGATTAATCTTGTGAAGTTTATAAGGTTGGTTGAGTTTTATATAGGTCCTTGGGATGACTTACTTCGGTGTATGTTGTCAGAAGTAAGTCATGGAACACTTTATCTTACAAAAGTCACTAAAAGGACTCATAGGAGCAGCAGTATTTTTCAATGCCAAATAACCTTTGACATAAGAGAGAAGTAATGAAAGGATGCTATATTGCCAATAATGGTTTAATGCATACAATATACAAGATCATAATGTACAATAAGAATCCTTGCTTATATAGGCAAGGTTGAGACATAAGATGACATAAGATTATGACAAGTACTTGAGACAATAAAAGTAAGTGCCTTAAGTATACTAGCAAGGTGTGAATAGATCCTAAAGGGGAACTGATTAGGTACTAGACACTGTTCACACCAACACTGCCCCTCAAGTGCAAATTAGGGAGGAACAAACAAATGCAGAGTTGCAAAGATGGATGCCAACAACTAAGGCTAGTGAGGTACCCATGTACAAAAGATTTTTTTTACAAACACAATAATGAACTTCGAGCCTAATCAAAGAGTGACATTTTAGAATCATGTGGAAATTAACGAGTAGAAAGTTCTAAAGACGATGGTGAATTCTTCGAATACTGCTCAAGGATCTCCAAGCCAATACAAAATGTGACAAATGAATTAGTGGAGGAAGAACAAGAGGGTGTGAATGTGCCCCCATAACATTTGAAGATAATGGGACAATAGTAGAAATATAATTGTCATCAAAGAAGATACAAATGTGCCCAATATTGTCCTCCAAGTTTACAAGATATTATTGACTAGACGATCCTGAAATGTCTATCAAGTACTCATCCCACGAAGTTGTATTTGGAAAAGTAGGATCCTTCTGAACTAAATTGTTGGAAGATGGAACAACTTTGAAGGAACAAGCGGTGTCTCAATTAATGAATTTTCACTAAGAATCAATGAAGTTGAAGAATCAACATGAGTATTTGTGGGAGGAGAAAGAGCATCAGAATAAGCTTTAGTTTCATCAATCATGTCCAAATAAGAAAACTCCACAAGTGTATCATGGTCTATGGTATATCTCTCAATCATCAAGAGGTAGAAGATAGTCCTAAGCAAGATCATCCAGGAATGGCTGGGTATTAGAATCTCCATGCATCTCTCAAACTTTTGTCCAAAGGGCACAAGGGTGCTCGATTTGTGAAAAGGCCCACAAATTGTTATCATCAACATGACAAAACGTCACTCTTATGTCATGATCTCGCTTGGTAACCCAATCTAGATATCCCTGAGAAGGGCTTGGTTTAGGAGCAAGTCCATAGAGATGGGGCAAAAAATAAAGCCAACACAAGTGCTTCAAGATAAGATAACATATCTCTATTGCTTATAGCTCCCCCTCTTCAAGAGCAGTATTGAAGGATGAAACAAAAAGCCCATTATGAACTAAGAAAGATCGCCCCAGATTACATAGACATGAAACCCCCAACAAAAATTATAACCCCTCAACAAAGTACAAGAGGCACCGATGTGCAATTTTTACAAATTGACTAGCCTATCTCAACTACTTATAACATATGATGTTTTTTATATTTTTCAGAGAAATATGCTTGCCAAAAAGAACATCAAAGGTCACAAACAAATTCTTTGTTATTTTTTGATTGTTTCAAAAAGAACTTTGCCAATCTTTGACTTTGTGTGTAAAAGATATGCCGGATGCAAAAAAGGGCGAAAATTAATAAATTTGATACTTCAAGTAGAATCTAGAAAAATGATTGAGACAATAGCGAAGTGCTCAAAAAGATCACTATTGGGGTGGTGCTTAGGTGACATTGCTAGTTAAGTAGGGCTGATATTACTAGGTTTGGGGCAATGTGTTGGTAGAAATAATTTGCACTGCCTAGTTGGTTGTAGAGTGGTTTGTAGGTGGCACGGGGGCGGAAATTGCCTTTAATAACAACTTGTAAGTGGTGAGGTTTAAGCCCTCCTAGTTGGGTGTGACTAGGGGCTTGGTCCCCTATGTCCACATGCTGCAAACTAGGCAAGCGGTCAGTGATAAGATTGCGAGCTTTGGCCCTTGGGGACTCTACGCTGCTTTTTGATGTCTATGATAGGTGGGACTTTTGCCGGTCCACCACCCAAATTTTTTTTGCCATACATTGTACCGCATGCCAAAAAACATGCTTACTAAAAATAAAAAAGATTGAACTGCCAAAATTGAACCACAATAGTTGATGCTGATGTTGAAGAGAATATTGTCATACATCTGATGCAATTTGTTTTCTATGAAGTATGGATCAGACAATACAAATAAATTATATGACCTAACATGGAGATGTCCACATAAAACACCTGTACTAGTGATTGCTCTAAACTTGATGGTGTTTATAGTTGATTCATAGGTTTTTGAGCCTTTAAAATTCAATGGCAAGGTCTGTTTTGCTCTAGGATGCACCCTATGAAAAACTTGGTAAAACCCTTCCAAAAAGGAGTTACGAAAAGGACTCATAGGTGCAGGAAATCTTCTGCAACACCAAATGACCTTCCACACAAGAGAAGAGGCTTGCAGATCTAAAGCTTTGATACTATGTAGACTTAAAGAACTCACAGGAGCAAGAATCTTTTGCAACACCAAATAACCTTCCACATAAGAGAGAAGCAATAAAAGAATGCTATATTGCCAACAATGTTACAATTCATACAAGATATAAGATCATAATGTCCAGTGAGAGTCCTTGCTTATATAACCAAGGGTGAGACATAGTACAACATAAACTTGTGACAAGTGTCAATCTTATGATTTGAGTCACAAAAAGTAAATGCCCTACGTAAACTTAACTAGCTAGATGTGAATAGGTCCTAAAAGGGAACTACTTAGCTGCTAAACCCTGTTCACACCAACATATCTGATTGATAATTGGGATGACTTTTGAATGAAAAAGCCCTTAGTTCTTTTAGGGTTTCTCTTGTAAGACATTTGTAATAACTTATGTAATCTTCCACATTTATAGGAGACAATGAGATTATTTTATAATGATTTAAAAATATTACACGTACAATTATTGGTGCAATCTAAATGTTAGCTGGGATTATATTAAATTTCAGCAAAGAGTGGTGGATCTAACCTGGCATAAATATTTATTGCTTGTTTTTATGCTCTCTTTCCACTTGGATTACACTTTTCATTCATAAGTGCCGGTTTCCAATATGTGGGTCTTTTTGCTCTGTGGTTCTATTTACTTTGCTAGTATTTTCTTTCAATTTTCAATCACGCGTGAGAACTGATTTGTTATATACTTAATCTATTGCTTGAAATTTTTCACAACTGATACAATTGCTTGAAACAGGAAAGTTGCAGCAGGTGGAGCTGCTGGAACCATGTGGACTAACATCTTTAGAGTTGTATGTACCTGTAATCCTGTAACCTGATTGTATATGGTTTTTTGATGTGCAACTCCTTGTGTTGATGAAATTTTTCATATTTTCTGTTTTGCAAGATATTATGGATGGATATACTTCTATCAACTTTGTTTGTTTCATTAAATGTTCTATTCAAAGTGGTTGACAATTTCAAAATACCCTTACACATTAATTACCTTCATTACGATGTCCCATCAGCAACCTGTTGGTTGATATGTTATGAAGATGTTTTTTCATGTCTCCATAATGAATGATTTGTTCTGAGTGCTGTTTAAGTGATTAGTATTCCAGTGCTATACCATACCATTCTCTACATGCTGTCTTGTCAGGGCATTCAGACATCATCTTTTTGATGAGTATGATATACATAATTACTAAATATATATTTGCTGTTAGCTTATTATCAGAGGGTTGAGGCATAACCTTTCATGGTGATACAATGTATTTGGAACTGGGGCTAATCATTTATTGCATTGTTCATCATCCATTCAAGTGGATACACGATTATGAGAATGGCAGTTAGCTTTAAGTAGCCAAATTATGCTGATCTTCCTTTTCCCATCTGCACTATACACAAACAAATTAAAAATGATATTGTCTGTTGACTTGTGCATCTATCTATGAGTTCATGTGAGTGCACATTTACACACACACGTATGTATATATGAACACAGATTGATGTTTGCACACACACATAACATTTATATTGGAAAGGGATCACAAAGCCATATCAAGGCTGGGCACATGTATACAATATTTCTTACCAGAACTTTTGAGTGAGTTACTGGTAAAAAAATTGCACAATCTGATGTTAAATCATTTGAATTTGGCATATCTTATAGTCTAATGTCAGAATAATAGATCGAAGGCAAGTTACATGCTGCTTCTTTTTTATAATTTAATAAACAAAACAAGCTATCTAATTCGGTACAAATGTACAGGTACAAGGACTTGAGTATGCTGATATGGCAATATCTGTTTCAGGGTTGGGTAGATTATGGGTAACACACACACACATATACATTCTTGCCTAAAAACATGAATTAAGTTCAAATAACCACATAGCATGCATCGAATAGTCAAAACAAACATACCATACTACTTTGATGCCAATTTGTCTAATTTTGGACATTATCGTTCAACAGTAAACAATAAAATCAACAATCATTCATCATCGTCAATGACATTAGATGATGGGATAGATTAGAAGAACTACAAGGAGTGCCACTGGCATTTAAACTATGCCGGCTATCCTCGTCTCAGAAAACAAATATCATTGGGCAGTGGTAATGTTGGTATTATGGCCTATACAGCAAATATCTACTACCTTGGATAATAATAAATATATAGAATATATATTTATTATAAATCGATACATAAATAATAATAATAAATATAGAGATATTTATTATTTATTGTTTATTAGAAAATCGTTTTAATATATATATATTTGAATGGGATAAACAAAGTTTATTTAAAGGGTCCAAGTCGGCCTCTTGAGGTGAATTTAAATAAACAAGGTTTATTTTAAAGGCCCAAGTCGGCCTCTTAAGGAACCTCCCCATTCACATATATACAAGGATCGAATCTTGAGGAGAAACATATCAAAGACATAACATGTGCTCTCTCCTTCAAGAATCAATAGCAGAAATTAAGCTCAGTGAAATTTAGCATTTGAGGGCGATTTTTCTTGGCCTCTAAGGCAGCGAATTCCAGGCGTGCGAATTCCTGAATGTGAGCATTGGAACAATGACATTTAATATGGTTAAATAATGTGTTTGGAGCAGTGATAATTATCCAAACTAATAGAGCGAATTCCAGATCTATTCATTACCTTGGAAACAACAACCAAATACATAAGAGAAAATTACTATCCAAGCGAATTGTGATAGAAATATTGGCGCGAACTTAAACCAGAAATATCGAAACTTGCATAGCAGATTCATATAGCGAATTTGGATCAGCTTGATTGTCATTAAGGGTATCGATATACTCTAGGGTTTGAAGAACATATGAAGTGCTGGTTATTTCATCTTAAATAAAGTTGCAGATCTAAGAAGACTGAAATTAAGGAAGCCTTAAGGGTAGATCTAAGGCATTGACTAGCTGATCCAAGGACAGGTCAAAGTACAGATCATTGGCATCTTGAAGCAGATTTATTTAAGGAGCCCTAGGTGGGCAAATTGGCACATGCATTGGAGAGGTTGAAGGCATAGTCAAAATCTGACTTCCAGGTACTATCTTTCCTCCTTTATGATTTCTTATATCATATCCTGTGCTTAGTTTTGTTAGATCTCTATAGATTGATATATTCCTTCCTAGAATCTGAAATATACTAACAGGTAACATCCAAGTTAGGTTGCTCTAGCTTTACACCCCACAACTTTGTTGCCACTTCTTTGTAGTTAGTTTGTTTTGTGTGAAAAAATGTGTTAGTTGGAATGCTTGTAAACTAACTTTGCTACCTTTGTTGATGCTAATTGGTTGCACTTTATTGAGTGAATGAAGGAGAATGTTCTCCGATTATGCTCAAATGAATTTGGACTAACAACCTATTGATGCAAAGTTAAAAGAGTTATTATCTATAAATTTATAAATTAAATTTCAAGGTTGAAAGACATTATTTCAATAGTGAGAAGAATTTAAATTTAGATTTTTTCTACTAAAAAAATTTGAATTAAATCAAATTTCAAACTTGAAAGAAATTATTTCAATAATGCGAAGAATTTTTAACTAAATTTTTTTAACTAAAAAAATCTAAATTTAAATATTGATCTAGAGAGATTATAGATGTTAGAATGCTTGGCCATAAAGTAATAGCCAATTGTGGGCATCCTTCTTACTGGGCATCCTTCTTACTGAAGATTTAATTGCAATATTCATTTCTGAAACTCTATTTCAGCTGGGTATTTTGTATTTTTGCTGGATAAATTGAAATCAACTCATGCAAAAATATTTGTTTGAATTTCTGTGTTAAAATATGGGGGTAATATCCTAAGGGGATATTACCTTAGTATCAGAGCTGGTTCTCCTGCTAGCTTGTGAGGTTTGATCAGAAAACAAATTTGAAGGGTCTGAATATTTTAGCCGAGCATATTATAATCTGAATATTATATTCAGAATATTGAAGGGAAGATATGATTATTGAATTCTAAATATTTTATATTGCGGTTTGAGCTTTATTGACGATTTATATTATAGTCGAACGATTTTTATATTTTTTTTTGTGGGTTGCCGTGGAGTTAAAATTTGCAGATAAATTATCTTGTATCATTTGATCCTTTGGGCCGTAAATAATAAAGGGCACTTCTGTCTTCATTTCCATATTTCATCGGGCCCATATTTTATGAAGATTTCATACTATAGTTGGAGAAAAGAAATATTTGTAAACTTTACTATAGTTTTTGGCAAAGTCCCTGAGAACCGAGATTTCTTATTGGGGGAGGTTGTTGAAAAAATTGGCATCGACAAGTTTGAATATCAATTCTATGGTGCACAAATTTATGTTATCCTATGAATCAGTTGTTGTACATCTCTTGGAGCCGAATCAGTCGGGGAAGCTGAAGGACATTGGCGGTGTTAATATTACAAAAAACCGGAAACTGCTTGAAGTTGCCAATCTGAAGAAAACTATACCAGGAGAACATTTAATGATACAGTTTAAATTTGTGAAGCTATCGTATTTCAAAGAAGGAACGTAGAGACTGGTTAAACATCTCAAAGTTTTATCAAGCCTGTCTTTGGGAACCCAAACAACACTGCTGGAGTCGGATACAACCATTATGTGAGGATACTGGTTCATGCATGAAAACATTTAGTCTGCGGTCATTTTCAGAATCAAATATAACTGCAAAAAACTACTAATACGGGTTGGGCTCTACATAGCTACATGACACGGGTGTGAGAAGTTTGCATTTGTGGGATTCACCAGCTTGCGTCTGGGTAGTGTTGGGATTCAGAGAAGCAGTGTTGTGTTTCCTCAAAAGACAATCCTAAAGCCGAATAGTTGCCACGTTGGATCCCCTGTAGATTATTGTGGATTGCCAATGTATTGAGATTGTTGGATGTTTCTGTGAAGCCACCGGCTGGAGGTTTCGAAGCTGCAAGTTGGCACTAAGGAAATTTCATTATATCCGCTAACAGCTAAGATTTACAAGGGATGGAGTAGCCACAGGAACATCTTGAATTGGAAGACTAATGGTATACCTTTGGTGTGTATGAAAAGACTTACGAGAACCTTGGTACCAGGACTAATATTGTGTGGGCAATATCCTGCGTGAGTCTTGACTGGAGTACTTTCTATTGTTCATGTGTAGATTCAGAAATATATTTGTTCCCTCTTTCATCAACGCACAAGTTAACAGAGACTTTGTTAGCGTATTCTTTTGTTCTTGACAGTTTCCACGAGGTACTGAACAATCGAGCTGCCTACGCTTTGAGTTTGCCAGCTTTGTGATTTTTTTTTAGGCGGCAGTCAGTTGAATGTTAGAAATCGAAGAACATTTCTGAGAAGTGTTATTGTTCAATTCTTATTGAAGTTGGTAACATCGAAAGTAAAGGATTTTGCTAATGGCATTCATTTGATTGAGAGCAGTTTCCATATTGCCGTTAAGGAATCTGACAGGTCCATAGACATAATACAGACCAGAGGAAAGTAACTGTTTGGGTAAGATGGGCAATTGAATGAATGTTATTCAGAGGCCATACCAGTAGCTGCACATCATTGTTTTGAACAATACAATATGTTTAATATAGGGAAATGAAGTTCTGAGTGTTATTAGGACTTAAGGTAGTTTCTTGCTGCTGCTGTCACTCTCATTGTATCTTCAGAATTTCATATACATTGGAGGAGTTAAGCAGGTTTGAGGGTGCCCAGAAAGTGCCCATTCGGTATCAGATTCATTGACTGGTTATTATATGCTGCTAGCAAATACAAAGACGGTTTGATTGAATTAAGCCATTGGAACGCTTGTTGGGAGGACAACTTGGTCAAATTGCTCATTATGTTGTGAAATATTGTAGGACTGCTACTGAAACTATATGGTGGTTACATATATGCTGGAAAGACTGATTGCATGTAAGGCTGCAATATTTAATTATGAGCTGCCAACAAGAGTTCAGAAATCTACTTCTGGAGTGCTTTCACATATAGATTATTTATGTTCTGTTTTCAGATTGTAAAGCATTCTATGTAATGTTCTATATAAATTTGAATAGCAGTTTCAGTTTGATAAGGCACACAATTGTTTGAGGCTTGTTATTCCATGCATAGACTAATTTACCTTTGTGGTATGAACCTTTGTGGTATGAATTCTGTATAAACTGAACCAACTTGTTGCAAACAAATAAACATCCACAACTTCAGAAGTAAGCAAACAGTTTGATGAAATACCTGAGAGTGGAAAGGTGAAAAATTAGCAAATATCCATTTGAGGGTATTACAATGAAAATCTGAAAAGCAATCTTTTCTCACAAGAATTTAATGATACATTCGATGGTGATCAGCTTCGAGACTTGCAGAAACAAAAAGTAGGGAATTGGCTGTACCTGATTGGTTTACAATTGGAGTCCATTAAAATTCTAGATGTTGTTCTCTCTAAGTTGGAGGAGTTAGAAACAAATTTGTCCAAAGTAGACCAAGCAGATTGGAGGCTTCTTAATTGGGCTTTGCAGCCCTCAATGCTCGTTTTGGTTCAGCAGAAGTTTATGGAAATTGTGAAGAATTCCTTGAAATTGTAGAGACTAGATATGCTAGCTACTTCATCTTGCTAGAAAGGATGCTTGAGGTGCAATAGCCTCAACGATTAATGATGGTTAATGTCAAGTTGGTAGGTTGGTGGAGGGTGTGAAGGTGAACATCCTTGATAATGATTGGTGGTCCATTTTGAGTTAAGAAATTAATAATGTTCGTAACTTGTAATTTTTTTATTTAAAATTTTTAGCACTCACCAATTCTTTTTTGAATATTTTGTTTGCAAATATATTTTCTCTTTTATCTCACTTGTGTAGGTGATTAGGTTTGTTAATGCATACTTTCCTAGTCTTGGAGAGATTTATGAAACATTTGACAACGTTCTTGGTCAGATGAAGCAAACAATTCACAGTAGGGACCATAATTCAGGATTTTATGAAGAGCATCTTAGGTTTATTCCAATATTATGGTGGAATGCTATGACCACCTTGCTTGATATGGCAGCTTATAATCTAAATCTCAAATGATATTCGCCAAGGGGTAGGAAGGCTTCTTCATTTGAAGATAAAGAGGTGAAATACAAAAGGGCTTAAGAAGGCCTTTCAAAAGAGATGTAAAACACTAATGAGACATCCAGATTTCAAGAGAAATGGATCACTTTTGTCAATCTTTGGGATTCAAAATTTAGCAAACTAAAGGCCGAGAGACATAGGACCATTCTAGCCCAAAATGATTCTGTTAGATGGTGGGCATGGCATAATAAGGATGCAATAGAGTTGAGGATATGTGGCACTTGCTTCCTTTCACATGTTACCGATTTGGTCCACACACAATTTCATTTAGTTTGTCAAGGGGATTAGGCCTACTTTTTGATGAGCAGAGAAATTAGTGGCTGTCCATGGTGCCTAGGGACTTCAAGATTGTCAAACTTATGAGCATTGCTAAATTCAAGCCATATGTTAGGATGTTGATCTCAAAGATGCCACATATATTGATGGAGGCATATGAGGGATTGGTTGACTGATGAGCTAGTCCCTCATATTGGGAGTGACTCACAGTCAGACTCAGATTTTGATGTAAAATTTCTAGCTAGAGAGCAGGTGCAACATTAGGAGATTTAATTGACATGCCGTTTTTCTACATTTTGCTCATTTTGTAGTTGTAGCTCTTGGACCTTTTGTTGGTTCTCAGTTAAGCTCTAATGTTATGTAATATGATTCTATAACATGATGTTTTCCTTATGAAATCAATAAATTAAATTGCCAATATTTTAAATTTTTTTGTTGTTTATTAATTGCTGTCCACAAAAAGGCTTCTCATCCCCTGCCCTCGCAGAAATGCCATGGAAATAGTAATGAAATTAATGTGAAGGGGCATCTTTTTTTTTTTTTGATCGGTAAAAGGCCGAAGCTAAAATTTTATTAATATTAAAAATAATTTTTATAGTATAACCCCACTCGCTGCGGGCGCTGGTAGGAAAGAGTGGGGTCGAGAAAACCTCCAGCCTTGCCAGGTACAAAAGTCCTATACCTGATATAGAAATATACGTGGGCATTCCCACGACTCGAGCTTTGTCGAGATTTCATAAATACATAGGTCCGTGGGCATACCCACTACCGAAAAAATTAACAATTTACAATTT
>MU225905.1:338596-356179 GCA_018584345.1 Thuja plicata | reverse complement strand
AGGGGTAGAGATACATTTGAAGATGAGATTGATCCATTGCTTGGAAAAGCCAAAGGCTTCCAGGCATTTGCAAAGAAATCTCCAGTCCACCTTGTCATATGCCTTTTGAATATCAATTTTAATAAACCTGGTGCTTGCTTTCTGCCTTGAGATGCAACATATATTTGGCACTCAATGCTTTATTGAATATTATTGTTCAGTATATTATATGGGCATTGTATGTTTGGTACTTTGTGCTTGATTGAAGATGGTTATGCAGTCTCTTTTTACTTAATAATTGAGTTCACCTTTTCTTGGTAAGCCTACTCTTCTTTGGCTGAATCGTAGTTTACTTTTTTTTGTTTATGGGGAGATGTTTGTGGGCAGTCTTTTATTTGTGGTTATTTTAAGCTGTTTCACTTTACATTCTTATATACTCTTGTCTTCATGGACATTAATATGTTCTGTTTCTTTCTTTTGATGCATTTTTTTTCTAAGATATATCTTTAATTATGTTGGTCATTTGCTTAATACATTTGAAAATATTTATTGTTATTTAATATTTGGTGATGAATGCATCATCCTTCTGTTTTCAGGGAGGTCTGCAACAAGTCTCATGGTTCCAGTTTCTGCCCTCAGAGACAGACATTGGCACTTTGAGAGAGAATAGGTGTGTTACTGGACATGTTATAAATAATTGACGGGTATTCCAAAAGCATTCAAATAATACCAGAGAAAGCATTCTTGAATGCGTGCAGTCTTTCTAAATTTCTTTTTCTCTAGCTTTTTAACATTGAGGTCTGAAATATTTGCGGATGTTTGTTAAGCAGTGGAAAGATAGAGGACCGAAAAGATGCTGCTACTTTTCTGGTTCTTTCAGCACATGCCCATTTGCAAAATGATGGATTTTTAAGCACATGGACTAACTCATTTGTGGGGCCATGGGACCCTTCTCAAGGTATCCACAACCCAGGTAAGGATGATGAGGAATGGGCTAGAGATTTTTCACTACAAGATCTTTTGCTTAATTAAAATTAATGTTGTTGATGTCATACTTACAGATGAGAAGATAAAACTTTGGCTCTTCCTGCCTGGACGCCAATCAAATATCAGTGCATCTGCCCAGGCTGCTGTGAGTGGTCTTAAAGGTGATATGTTGCGCCTGAATTAGAAGTATTGCATGTTTTTCGATAATAAATGTCTCTTTATTTGATAGCAGGCATACTTATTTTGATATTTAATTCAGTATGCTGAAAAAAGGGTTCAGGGATTAATAATTCATCTATTAAATCCTAATTACGAGAAATCAAAGTAAATATTTGGGGTTTTCACTACGTTATATTGTTGTTTGTTTTTGCAAACCAGTGGTTGGAGCTGGGCTATGGTCTGCTCCAGGTGATTCTGAAGAGGTGGCAGTTGCCCTTTCCCAAGCATTAAGAAACCGCATTGAAAGGTTTGCTAACTGTTAGACTTTTCTGGATGCAATCACGACTTATGTTTGATGCTAGAATTTGTTGATTTTTTTTCTATTGGTGACTTTTTAAAGTATTTTGTTCTTGGACATGAACTTATACAATTGCAGAGCATTTAGAGGACTCAATTATATGAGATTTGGAGATGTGTTTGTTAAATGCCAATCCTTTGGTCAGGATAAATTCAGCTTCAGGTTTGTCTTTATTCCATTGCTAAAGATAGACAGAGAGACATTCTTCTGCACTTTCAAGAATTGGGGAACTTTTGGTATCTGCTGATATTGACATGGTTGAATTGGACATCTCTTTTGCACTTAGGTACTTAATTCTAGCAGTGTTGTTTAAGAAAAAAATAAATACACATTTTTCTTTTGAAACATGCCATTTGACTGGTCAATGCAACAGTTTGAACTTTGAACAAAGACCATTCACCAGGAAAATAGGTCGTCAATAGACTTGACTGTATACATGTTTTCCTTAAATATAACTCAAGTATGAAAAGCTATTGTTAGATGTTAGACACTATACATCATCGAAGTTGTATTTAGTCATTCTGACGAGATCAATACTTTGTGGTTTGGGTAATTCACTACCTGCTAGATTGCAAAATTATGGATGTAATATTTTATGTTATGTTTAGGTCTTAGTGTCTAGTGACTTGTCCTAACCTAAGGTATTTTTACCCTTGCTTTTTTCTATTGTAATGAATGTACTTTCTGAGTACCATTGGTCTAATATGGTCATTTGCAGATGTTAATACTATTTCTTTCATACTTTTTTTTTGAGCCTTGTATACCCTTGCTTTTATCTACTGTACTGAATGTACTTTCTGAGTACCATTGGTCTACTATGTCATTTGCAGATGTTAATACAATTTTTTTCATACTTCTTTTAAAACCTTGTATCACATTTATTACGCTCCACATAGGAACTGAAAGTTATTGATTTGCACAATTGGCTGTCTAGAGACACAGTCACACACAAATGACACGTTGGACAGGCCCTAGGGGCATTAGGACATTGTAGAAACCATATTTGTATCATTTGTATAAGGAACAATGCTTGGAAAATTGGGAGACTGTCAGTAATGGTATGTCCACAGAATCAATAAAAATGAATTCTTATGGACTTTGGAGGTTCCTGTACAATCACAACCTTCTGAAGTAACCACTCATCAGCTTCTTGTAATTTCATCATATACATTATTTACTGCAATATACAATATAGGGGATATTTGTACAACACTTGACTTGAATTTATTGTACAGTTTACAATGATCTTACTTTGATATTCATAAATGTCAAATCAATAGAATAGGACTAATAATATTAAACTTCAATCACAGTTGCCACAAATGTTTAGTGAGCAGAATTTTTAAATTTCACATTTTGGTGATTTCCCAAGCAGTTGTTTTGTAAATGACTCAGCTGGAATTGCTTTACTTGCAAATTACTAATTAGCAACATTTTGAAATGGTCTGTGACGATTTGTCTATATTTTTTCGCAGATGCTAAAATATATCTGCTTTACAGTAACTGACTTTCTAGATTTTGTTTTTCTAGCTTTAAGACATCTATGTTTAGCTCACATTCTTTAATGTGTACACTGCTCATCTTCTTTGATATCATACTAACATACAACTGTATATTGTGAATCGAAACTGTGTTGGTGGATGAACCTTCATGCTAAGTAAATGCTGGCCTGAAATATGCTGCCGACCAGGAGTCGGCCCCTTTTATATGTAGGTACTTCCAGACAGTTCCCAATGCTGTCTTCAGGCATTTTATTCAGATGGTGGGGATGGAATTCATCTCAACGATTTGAATATTTGTCAGATTTTTCTAGAAGACATCTTTAGACTATCTTATTCCAGTCCATTTAAGTACATCCCCCAAAACGATAGGCTTAACTTTAATTTATGGTGGTATCACAGTCATTTTGATGGTTTCTGTGCGTGGGATACCATGTAATCTGTGATGCAGACCAAGCTAAAACAAATTTATAGTGAACAAGGTGCTTTCACAGTATCCATTGTTATTGCTAACTTTGAAAGCTTATGTTCTGTTTGATTTGGTTTTTATCCATAAATAAAATTGTTTCCTAAGGAATGAATGTAAAATGCAGCAGTGAGTAACAATTTTATTAACTTGATTATCAAGGCACAAGCACAGTAGACTTTAGGAGGATCAAGTAGAGAAGAGCAGCACAGTTAATTTTGAAAGAATGTGGTGACCCTCAATGGCTGAATCATCACTCTGCATCACAGATTCTCTCAAAATGCTCAAAATACTCTGATCTGCCGAACATGCCACCTTTTAACCAGTGAAGGAGGCGTAGACTAAGATTCATCCAACAATAGTCTTAAGGATTTAAGTAGAGAAGAGCAGCACATTTAATTGCAAAAGCATGTGTTTGCCCTCATCTGCTGAATCATCACTCTCCATCACAGATTCTCCCAAAACAGTCAAAATACTATGATTTGCTGATCTTTCCACCCTTTAACCAGTGAATTAGGCATGTACTAAGTTTCAGTCCAACAACAATCTTACAAAAATGTGACGGATTTAGAAAAAGCAAGACCAAGCAGCAAGGAACTTATGGAGTTCCTCCAAAACCATACTGAAAAGACCATAAGCTGACCCAACTTTTCTGCACAGAAAAAAATGGGTCTTTTCTCTGAATAATAGATACCCCAAAGATTACAATCTTCCTGAAAGAAATATAGGGAAGGCTTTCTATTCAAAGAAATAGCCTTGAATTGCCATTTCATGAATGCATTTCCTTGACCCAGAGCACTGAATGTGTGGACTCTGGATTACTTGAAGCTGATGGGCATGATTAAAATGGTAAAACCCTTATGGTGTCCAAAACATGCTTCATGGCTATACTTGCATTCAAGCACGAATTAGGGAAAATATTCCAAGGAGAATCCTGGTTTCTCAACAAATCTGGGCTTTTCATGAAGTGCTGGGTTTTTAGCTTTCAACCCAATAGAGGATCATACGGATGTGATTCTTGTTTGGGCTAGACTCGCACTTCTTCCCAGAAAATTCTGGCACTCAAATGTATTTAAAATGATATGTTCAGCAATTGGAGAATAAATTATTTCCTCTAATTCAACCAGAAGCCCAAGACTTCTAATTCAAGCATTATGCTTGAATTTGTGTCAACCTGGATCTAGATAAACCATTGGATAGGGTTATTTAAAATTTTGGATTTGGCTGGTGTTGAATGGGAACAACCCTTGATTATAATAACATCCATTTCAGATGCTTGAAATGCCATATTTATGGACATGTAGCCAGGTCATGCCAGTGTACAGCAAGTCAGAAATATCAATAACCAGAAAAGGCCGTTTACATGGAGAAGTATCTAGGGAGCCTGAACACTGTTGAATTCTGTAGCTGTGAGACAGATCTTTATTCCTGATGATGCATTGATAACAGTGTCATATTCAGAGTTGCTTCAGTTTTGTTGTGAGGACGTAATTCGTTTTTCTTGGAGTTGTATGAATACTTCCTGGTCTTTGTTTGTGCTAATCTTTTTTGGCATCGTATACTCTGTGGCATCGAATGCTTGCTGGCAGCTTTTAATGACTTGGCGTCCATGTGGAAAGCCTTGTCCATGCGGAGAATCGTGTCTGTGGAGAGTGGTTATTATTTGTGCCTCTTTATTATCGTGTTTCTTCGATAAGCGGAATGGAGTTAACGTCTCTTATATTTCTCTATCGTCTTGCATAATGGTATTATCGTTCATGTTCCTTCCGTGATTTTTTATTGTAACGTCTAGAGACGTTTCGTTTGCCCATCTCTCATTATTGGGTTTCGGCATTCATTCTAGTTTTTTTTTTGTATCATTCATTCTTAAGTAGACGCTTCACTTATTTGAGAATCCATTGGAGAATATTTTTTTCAGATTCGTTTTTATTCCCAAGTATTACTTTTGTTAATACATCATCAACTGTGTATGTGAGCAGTATCGAAGAGAATTTCTCTGTATCGAGCATGTTCTTAGTATATTTTTCTGTTTTTGTCCAAGTGATCATTAAGAAATCAATGAGATACACTGAAGCTTTGTGATATTGATTCTAGGATTATTGGCTGTCATTCTAAGGACGTCAATAAGGAGCAGATACTTTGTAATTGTTTTGCAATCTGAATAAAGGCATCATCATCTTTGTGGGCTGGGTTGTTTCCCTCGGCGAGGAGGGTTTTTCCCAAGATATGTTCTTGTGTTGTTTTTTTTAGTTTTTGTATTCAATTAATGCAAATTTATATTCTGGTTCAAATTTTCAACATGGTATCAGAGCGGGTCTGAGAATTCGATCCAAAACCAGGATTGCTCTTGTATCATCTTTCAATTGTTCTTCATTGTATTGTTTATTCTCAGCTAGTAACAATGGTGAACGGTCTAAAAGTAGAAGACCGGTTGGATGGTTCTTCTAATTTTTCTTAATGGAAATTTAGGATTTTGATTGCACTTGAGGAGAATGACGTGCTTGATTATGTGAATTCTGATCCAGCAGAACCTTCTGATAATAATGAGAAAATTCAATGGAAAAAGAATAAAGTTATGGCTAAGAAAATTTTGATTGATTCAATGAAGGATCATCTGGTTCCCATTATTTCTAAGTTGTCTTCAGCTAGAGAGATGTTTCAGACTTTAAAAGATTTGTATGAGTTCAACAACACCAGCAGAACTCTAGCTCTGAGGCATCAACTTCTGCATATTAAGATGGCTAGAGGGGTATCAATGGTGTCATACTTTATGTAGAGTACAGAGCTAAAAGATCAACTAAGTGCAATTGGAGATTATGTACCAGATAAGGACTTAGTCATGCTTGCCATGAATGGACTTCTACACTCTTGGGAATCATTCATTCAAGGCTTTAGTGGGAGAGATGATCTTCCAAAATTTGACAGGTTGAGAGCTGATTGCATTCAAGAAGAATGCAAACTTGAAGGTAGAGGAAGCAAACGTGAAAATCATCATGAAGATGATCATGTTCATGCTTCCCACACGTCAAAGGCAAAAGGGAAGAAAGGGAATTTCAAAAGATTTAGAGATAAAAATTCAGAATCAGCATTTGACTGAAAGAAAAGGAGAAGTGATCTTTCAAAAGTTTAGTGTTTTAGATGTGACAAATTTGGTCACTATGCTAGAGACTATACCTTAAGGCCAAAGCCCCAAATAGCTGCTGCAAACGTTGAGAATTCTTCTCCTCAAAAGGAGTCAAGTGATAATTCTGAAGGATTTTGATTTATTTCTGCACTCTCTAGTAATGTTCCCACGAATAGTGATACATGGCTGATTGATAGTGGCGCATCTCGTCACATTAAGGGTTACAAAGATCACCTCTTCAATTTGAAAGAAAAGGACTCTCACCTTCAAGTCGTAATTGGTGATGATGCAAGTTATTCCGTGAAGGGTGCTGGTTCTACTTCCTTCAAATTAGATTCCAGGATCTCCCTTCACTTAAGTGATGTTCTCTTTGTGCCTAGTATTAAAAGAAATCTGATTTCTATATCAACATTAGAAGACAAAAGTTATTAGGTTGCCTTTGGTGATGGAAAGGTTCTTGCATGGAAGAAAAACTCCAACATTCAATTAACTTGTGAGATTGGAGTACGTCATGACAACCTCTACAAACTTTCAGCCCGTCCAATTCAAGATTTGGCTCATGATTCTTCAAGCTCAAGTGAACTTTGGCACAAAAGGTTTGGACATTTGAATTTCAGAATTTTATCTTTTAAGACTCTAAGGTCTGATAATGGAGGAGAATATGTGTTTGGTATCTTTTACACTTTTTGTGTTGAAGTTGGGATTAAGAGGGAGTTCTGTGTCCCTTACAATCCTTAACAAAACGGTGTAGCTGAAAGAAAGAACAAGACAATTGTTGAGGCAGCGAAGGCTATGATCCATGATCAGGGCCTTCAACCTCTTCTATGGGAAGAGGCTTGCAGGACAACAATTCACATTCAGAATAGAAGTCCTCATCAGATTCTAGATAACAAGTCTCCTGAAGAAGTTTTTACAAGTATCAAACCTGATATCAATTACTTCAGAATCTTTGGTTGCCCTGCTTATTCTCATGTTCCAAAGGAGAAAAGAACAAAGCTAGAACCATCTGGAAGAAAAGACATTTTTGTTGGTTATAGTGATTCTTCGAAGGCATACAAAATATATATTCCAGGACAACGACAAATTGAAATTAGTAGGGATGTCATTTTTGATGAAGATGTAGCTTGCAAGAAATCTAGTAATTCTATCTTGGAATCCGATAAAGATGATTTTGGGGTTCCTCAAGATTTAGATATGGCAGATCCAAATCCACCTTTAGAGATTTAGAGGGAGAATTCAGATTTAGATGATCCTGTTGATCCTATTGAACCAATGGATTCTATAGACACTTTAGCAGGTCCCAGTAATATTTCAGGCAATAAGAAAAGGCCTTTGTGGGCCAGGAACATCATGGAAGAAGCTGAAAATTTTGCAGCCCCTTGTGGTACTTTCAGAGAGAGTAAAAGGCCTCACAAGGATGCATGCTATGTAGCCTTGATGAGTCACATTATAGCTTCTGAGCCTTCTAGTGTTGAAGAAGCTTCAAATCAGCAAGTATGGAAAGATGCCATGATGGATGAGTATCAGATCATCATTAAAAATGATGTATGGGATATTGTTCCAAGACCTAAAGGTAATTCAGTTGTTTCATCTAAATGGTTATTTAAAATTAAGCATGCAACTGATGGAAGTATAGAAAAATATGAAGCCAAATTTGTAGCTAGAGGTTTCTCTCAAAAGGAAGGCATAGACTATGAAGAAACTTTTGCACTAGTAGCTCGTTATACTTCCATCAACACTATCATAGCTATTGCAACAGTGAAGGGCTGGAAACTTCATCAAATGGATGTGAAAATTGTTCTTAAATGCGGTAATTGAAGAGGAAGTTTACATAGAGTAGCCAAAAGGATTTATTATTCATATGACAGGGAGTCTCATGTATGTAGGCCGAAAATGGTTTTGTATGGGCTCAAGCAAGCTCCCCTTTCTTGGTATGAGGGAATTGATCACTATCTTCTGAGGCTGGGGTTCTAAAAGAGTGATGTTGATCCTAATTTATACTTCAAGGTATGTGATGACAAAGTTCTGATTTTAGTCTTGTATGTGGATGATTTATTTCTCACGGGTATTGATGATCTTATTATCAAATGCAAGGAGTTAGCTTCAGAATTTGAAATGAAAGACCTTGGTTTATTGCACTATTTCCTTGGTCTTGAGGTATGGCAAAAATCAAATGAAATTATTTTGAGTCAAGGTAAATATGCAATTGATATTTTGAAGAGATTTGGCATGCTAGAATGCAAATCTATGATTATTCCTATGGAAGTAAATCTGAAAAAGTTACATGATGATGCAGCTAATTCAGATTTAGTTGATCCTACTATGTACATGCTGTTAATTGGCTCTTTGATGTACTTGGCTTACACAAGGCCTGACATATGTTTTGCACTTAATACTGAGTCAGTTTATGTGTGAATCAAGGCAAATCCATCTTGTGGCAGCAAAACATATATTGAGATACGTTCGTGGTACAATAGTATATGGGTTAAAATACCCTTCTTGTGTTGAGCTGAATTTGCAGGGGTTCACTCATTCAGATTGGGCAGGTTGTGTACTTGATAGAAAGAGTGCCTCTGGTTGTTGTTTCAGCCTTGGTTTAGCCATGATTTCTTGGTGTAGCAGGAAACAATCTTGTGTTGCTCAGAGTACAACTGAAGTAGAATATGTTGCAGTATGTGTGGCTGCAAGAGAAGCTGCGTGGCTTTGTAAACTACTTGCAGGTTTATTTGGGCAGCCTTTGAAACCTACAATGATCATTTGTGATAGCCAAAGTTGGGTTAAGCTTTCGGTTAATCTTGTGTTTCATGATAGAACCAAACATGTGGAAATTAAATTTCATTACTTGAGAGACATGGTTCAAAGAAAAGCTGTTGAATTAAAGTACATTCACACAGAGGAACATACTGCAAACATTCTCACCAAGCCACTTCCAAGAGTGAAGTTCTGCTTTTCTTCGAGAAAAGCTTGACTTAGTGGAGAATGATGCTCTTGCTGAGAGAGAATCTCAACCTCAGTGATTCATTGCTTATGATTAATGCATTCTTCTCTGGGAGAAGTTTGAGGTGAAAGCCCTTGTTCCACCCTCTGCGAGTAGGCAAGGTGGTAATGCATTCTTCTCTGGAAGAAGTTTGAGGTGAAAGCCCTTGAACCACCCTCTACGTATAGGTATGATGGAACCACCCTCTAAGAGTAGGCAAGGTGGTAATGCATTCTTCTATGGAAGAAGTTTGAGGTGAAAGCCCGTGAACCACTCTCTGCGAGTAGGTATGGTGGAACCACCCTCTGCGAGTAAGCAAAGTGGTAATGCATTCTTCTCTGGGAGAAGTTTGAGGTGAAAGCCCTTGTTCCACCCTTTGGGAGTAGCCATGGTGGAAGTCATTTGTGACTCCATGACTTAATTTTGTGATTTTTTTTTCTTCACCCTCTAGGAGTAGCTATGGTGAATATTGTTGTTTTCTTTATTTCACCCTCTAGGAGTAGCTATGGTGAATATTGTTGTTTTCTTTATTTCACCCTCTAGGAGTAACTATGGCAAATATTGTTATGCTGAGATAATTTATTAAGAAAATCTATGATGAGATTTTTTTTGTTGACAATTTGGGTTGAAGCTATGTGCACATGCCATGAGATGACACTTTGAAGATCTCTCTCTTGCTAAGAGAGAGTGTTGAATTCTGTAGCTGCGAGAGAGATCTTTATTCATGATGATGCATTGATGACAGTGTCATATTCAGAGTTGCTTCAGTTTTGTTGTGAGGACGTAATTCATTTTCCTTGGAGTCGTATGAATACTTCTTGGCCTTTGTTTGTGCTATTCTTTTCTGGCATCATATACTCTGTGGCATCGAATGTTTGCTGGCAGCTTTTAATGACTTTGCGTCCATGTGGAAAGCCTTGTCCATGTGGAGAACCGTGTCTATGTGGAGAGCGGTTATATTTGTGCTGGTTTATTATCGTGTTTCTTCGATAAGCTGAATGGAGTTAACGTCTCTTATATTTCTCTATCGTCTTGCATAATGGTATAACTGTTCATGTTCCTTCTGTGATGTTTGATTGTTACGTCTGGAGACTTTTCGTTCGCCCATCTCTCATTATTGGGTTTCGGCACTCATTCTAGTTTCCCTTGGTGAGGAGGGTTTTTCCCAGGATATCTTCTTGTGTTATTTTTTTTAGTTTTTGTATTATCAATCCAACAATAATAATAAATTCAGCACAGCATTTGCTGGAACGAATAAGGTTAAAACTGTGTTTACTTGAGAGCACACACAGGCAGTACTTTTTAGGCTTTAGATACCTTTCAAAAATTAAATTTAGAGGAAAATGAAAGACTGACTTTCAAGAATAAATTTCCATACACAAGAAAAGAAAATGCGATGCAGAACTTTATTAAAGAATTCCAAGATGAATTAGCAATCTTATTATGAGTGGAGAATGCACTATATATTACATACAATTAAAGTCAGTTAAAGGAATATCTGACCAGGCCAGGCATATTAGCCAACTATGAAACTACTTTATGTTAATAATAATTTGTTATTATTATTATTATTAACATTTATACTATGATGTAGTAGATTAGTAAATATGCATTGTAATATTTCAACATTCAGCTCCTTATTACATTTCTCAAGAGTACAAATCAAGAAACTTTAAAATATTGAAACTTCACTGCTGCAAGAGATTTGGTTAAGATGTCAGTGTGCTGCTCTTGAGTAGAACAATATAGCAGCAGAATATTCTACTGGTCTACATGCTCGTGAATGCAGTGGCATTGAGCCTCAGTGTGTTCAGTGTGTTGTATTATGAAAAAGCTTCAATACTATCTAATTGTCCCAGAACATAAGTGTAGGATGTGTCTTAGGTACACTTATTCTTATCAAAATATGACACAACCATATCACTTTATGGATTGCTCCACCTATGATGTGATGTTTGACTTCTGTGGAAGAGTGAGCAACACTGGTTTTCATTTAAATCCTCAATGATCTCAGATTAGATCCACAATAAAAAACAAAGCCCAAAGTACACTTCTTGTCATCCAAAGGTTCTGCCGAGTATGCATATGTGTATTATTGCAAAGAGAAATGCTCATTTTGTCTATGTTCCACGCCTTACTCCACTGTACCACAATTGTGTTAAAAAAAAACTTTGCTACTCTCTAGTATGAAGCCTTAGCTTCTTGGATAGACCTTGAAAGATAATTGACAGCATTGCTGATATCTAGCCTAGTGTAGGGTAGATAAATGAGGCTCCTAATCAGTTAGCAATAAAGAGTAGCATTTTTCTGAGGTGATGTATCATTTCCATAAAGCTGCAATTCTATTTCCATGGGTGTTGACATGGGTTGGACGTACTAAAATTCTTGAGCAATATTTAGCATATTTCATTTGAGATAAATATTAAAAAATCTAATTCTTTTTTTGCTGCACTTCAAGTCCAAGACAATAATATAGGAACCTAAGATTTATTATGTCGAATCATTGTTTGAGATCATTATTTGTTGCTGCAATCGTTTGTGTAGAACTCCAATGATGTCAAGATTGTTCTCATGTCCCGACTATGACATGATTGTATTCACTATGAAAATTGTCTTATTCCATAAGACTTCACAATTTTCTGACTGAACTACACCCTTTAAATTTGCAAGGGACGTTAGTTAAAGAGATCAAGTGATCACAGTAATTAACAGCGGTTTAAATACCTGAGGCAGCGATAAGTAGTTAAAGTGTCATGTCCCTGCGATAATGTAATATGCTATTCACAATTCCGTTGATGATCTGGAAGCAATCAGAGTGCAACCATAGTTCCAAACTGTTTTATTGCTTTAACATTAGGAGATAATTGCTAAGGAAAAGATCACTGTATTAAAGATGGTAACCCCATATTTAGAGGATTAATCCAAGCTTGATTGATGTAAGAAGGAACGGGTTGTTAGAGAATGTTTATTTCAAATCAGACACTTAACTTCTGGTCACCGAAAGCTTCGTATTTATTCTAGGGAGTACGATCCATTTGGAAGAGATGCCTCTCTTGGGTATCGGCATAAGAGACACGTCTTTTCATTCCTCCTGAAAAAATATAAATGGACAAGATCATCATTGGTTGAGGAGGCATCGAATGGAAGAATAAAAAAAATTGAATCACAACAAGAACATAAATCCTTAAGAAGATTGACTCTCCAGTACGAGGGACTAGATATTTTGAAAAGGGGTTTTTGGGTTCTGGTTCGTTAGTACAAAAATATGTAATTTTATATATATATATATATATATATATATATTTATACATTTTGATATTTATGCAGCCTAAGCATGAGTTAAGATTAGAATGTCACATAGTATCATAAAAAAGCTATGTTACCCTGAGTTTCCGGGACGGGGGGACGGGGAAACGGGTTTCCGGGACGTTTTTTTTTAGGGAGCAGGGGACGGTAGGGGACAGCTAGCTATATATATATATATATATATATATGAATTTATTTTATAATTTATATAGAAAATCAGAAATCTAATTCCTCAAATATATTTATGAATTTGAATTCATAACATTGTTACATTCATCATAGCTGTAGCAACACAATAATTTAAATTAATTTTATCATAGTTGTAGCTTAATGAATTTGAATTCATAACATTGTTACATTCATCATAGCTGTAGCAACACAAAAAGTTATCAAGATTCAATTATCTTTGCATCAATGTATCACTATCAAGTTCAACTATAGTCTATCATATAATGTCAAAAGTGAAAATACTCAAGTCTAAAACATGATAACATCAAACTCAAAATGAAAACAAAGGTAGTATGACAGCTGCCCCTAATCTTGATCTATATCAAAGTCACTGTCACTGTCACTATCATTCTGAGCCTCAAAGGTTGCCTCATCCAACGGAATACCAAGCAATCCTTGTGGCGTGTCGTCCTCATCAACCTGAGTGGCCTCTTATGGATCAATATCCCACCGTAAAGCTGGGGTCTGTCAATATTCTGGAGTCTTACGATCCTTAAGTCGTAGAGCACTATGCACAGCTACTAACTTCTCCGCTCGTTTAGAGGTAAGCCTATTCCTCTTTATGGAGTGGATAAAGCTATATGTAGACCAATTCCTCTCTGCAGCAGAGGAACTAGCAACTTGTGAGAGGAGACGAATTGCAAGCATCTTCAATTGTGGTGTGTCTGACCCATGCCATTGCCACCACCCAACGGGGCTTTTCTGTGCCATGTTTGCTCTATCCATCTTCGCCTCTGCTGTGCTAAAGTTTGGACCCTCAAGGTTTGTGAAGGCAACCCATTGTTCATGAAGTGTGCCTGATTCCCTATCTGAATACATCTTTTGAAGGGCCTTCATAATCCCACGTCTCACCTCATCATCCTCACTAGGAGCATACCTTCCAGGCCTAGGCTCATACCATTTTGGATTTAGTGCATAAGCTGCCATGTGAAGTGGAGTATTCATAGTATTCCACCTCCGCAAGAAAATTGGCTTAATGTATTCCTCATATAAGACTACATCATTATCATGAGCCAAAATTACTTGCTTCATCTTCTGAAGCATGCTGTCCATAGTCAAATATATCTCTCCAAGGCTAGGAGAGTCTGTATCAGCATATCTTATGACATCTACAACAGGAGAGATGATAGAGCAAATATATCTGTAATGAGAATACGAACAAAATGTCAAAATCTGATTTAAAAAAAAATTAAATTACCGAAAATCAGAAATCTGAAAATTGAAAGAAATTTATGATTTTCAAATGAAAATGAGAATCAACAACGGCTTTCCTCACAGTGGACCACCAATTGTCGTCAAGGATCCTTTGTTCGATGACTTTTCCTTCAGTAGTGTTTGCTGTAGGCCATCTATTCCACTCTGAATTCACTACCATCTGTTGTAGAGCCTCATGCACCTCAACCATCCTCTCTTGGAAAATGTAGTAGCTGGCATATCTTGTCTCTACGGGTTTGAGAAATTCCTTCTTTGAAAATGTCCTGAAGAGAGCAAGTGAGGTGTGGTGGTTGCAAACGAACATTTGAATCTATCTACCTTGTGTCACCACTTCTTTTACCCATAACAATTTCCCCATGTCCTTAAATGCATTGTTCAATGCATGAACACAACATGGAGTCCAAAAGATGTGCTTGTAAGCACCCTCCACCATTAGTAATCACCTTAACCACATTTGAGGGCCCAACCTCCTCTATGGCCTCTCGTAGAATGCCAAACTGAAAATCTGCATCCTTGCGTTTCCCTGAACAATCAATAGCTCTAAGAAAATAAGAGCCAACTGTGGATGTGACAATGATATTGATGAGTGGCCGATGTCTAATATCGGTCCACCCATCCATCACAATGGAACAACCAGTCTTCATCCAAGTACGCCTCATATCCTCCATTACCAAACTCACCTTTGAATATGCTTTATCAAGGAGGGTAGTGCGTAGTTTATGATTTCCAGGGGGTACCAAAGAGGGGCCTACTGAACCTGCGTCTTTTAACATTTTCTTGAAGAATGGAGAACGGGCAATATGAAATGGGATGGCATGGGCAAAAAAGAAATCAGCAATGGAACAATCTAACATTTCCCGTGCCTGTCCATTGAACAAATTTGTAACCGACCTTGGCTGCTCACTATCACTAGCCTTCCTCTTTCCTTTTTCATTTTTTTGGGATCCCACACTAGGAAAGGCACTACCAGTGGATGACATAGACTGAAGACCATGAGTAGATGGCTGTGAGGGTGGAGGCATAATGAAGGTCAGACCTTTAGACTTGTATTCAGCCTCCATGTGTAATCTATAACACTCTAATTTTGCATTCTCTTCTAGGTTTTTACAATATTTAACTCCTTTGCCCGTAACACCCAAGAAATGAGACCACACCCGTGTGTAGCTCCCTCTAATTTCACCTTCACATACGTGACATTTATATATCCTACTTCCACCCGAATTTTTCTTTTTGACATCGATTGGATGAACAAGGCAAAATAGAGGTTTTTTAGGATTAAAAGGGCCTCTTGCAAAGTCTTTCAGGACAATTGAAGGGATTTCAAATTTGTTTGATTCACTATTGATACACCCCCAACACTTCCACTACCACCCCCAATTCCAACTTCTTCCCCCTGCCATTCTTCATCACTACCATCATTACTGCTATTGCTCATGTTTAATGAGTATGCTGTCACAGTAAATGCAAGCTCCAGAATCTGAAATTTAAGAAAAAAAAATCAGACATTTTGAATTTTAATTTTTCATAAAACTATTTCAAAAGTAAAACAAAAAAAATTGAAAACAAAATCTAGGTATAACTATATAGTAGTTATACTATATAATTTTGTTCAAAGGCCCTCGTATAGGTATCTTCATTGCAAATGCCAAAGTTTGGCTTTCTTAAATTAAATTATTAAAATAACTAGAAACTAGAAATCTGAAAAACAATATAGTAATATTATAATATACTAATATACAAGATTTTTTTTAAAATAGCTATAACTATAAGGCTATATTATTATTTATATATATGAATATAACTTGAAAACAGAAACAAAAAACTTAGCTTAAAAAATTTAAAATAAAAAAAGTAAAACTTACGGCTACCTCAAGGTTCTCAAACCCTCTGTGAAACACTGAAATGCCTTTGCAAATGGCAAATGCCTTCTTCCCCCGGCTTGTGCGTGGGCCTCAAACAGTAAACGACAGCTGTGCGTGCTTACTGTGCGTGACTTGTAGGCTGCTGCTGCGCGTGACCTGCTGTGCGTGGGCCTCAAACAGTAAACGACAGCTGTGCGTGCTGTGCGGACTCCAAACCCTTTCGTTGGCTTTACACAAATGAAACAAACGAAGCAAAGTATGTAATAGTTATAACATATAACTTAGAACATATGATATGTTATATCATAGATTCATATGTTAATGTTATTTCAATATTTTATAATTGTTATTAACCTTCAATGTGCGTTGGGCCCGCGAATGGGCATAAATATGTTTTTTTTTTTAAATTTATTTTTCTTTGACTTTCCGGAAACCCCAAGCAGTCCCCAGGACGGACGGGGGACAACAAAACAGTCCCCGAGATGGTCAACGGGCACTGGAAACGCGTTGACCGTTTCCGAAGTTTCCGGGATGGGTTTCCGATTTTCCTGCCTGGGTGGCGACGGCTTGGAAATGTCCCCGACCGTCCCCCCGTCCCCGAAATTGTCCCCGTCTCCAAAACCTCGTGCTGAGGGCTGGAAACGCGTCCCCGGGTAACGTAGATAAAAAGTAAACATTTTGATTTAAACAATAAAAACACTTGTAAATCTGTAATCATAGCATCATGAATCATGAATCCATGATCATACCATCATATACTTCAAGTTCAAGTTCAACATCAAAGATTCAAAACATCTAAATTAAATCAGAACATCAGTTCAAGTATCATTGTTTGAAGTTCAACTAATGGATTCAAAATTTATTGATATTCATTATTCTATTCAGATTCTTCATCATCTTCTTCATTGGCATTAGTTGAGTCACAAATAGAGCTAAGGCCAATGGGGTCAGCTGCACTAATAATAGTATTTGCTTCAAAATCTTTACATTCATCAAGTGCAAGTCGAGATGTGGACACTTCCAAGTCCGCAAGCTCAGCATTTATATCCCACCTGTTCATCTCCCCTTCATTGTATTCTTTAGTCTTGTGAGAGACAAGACGCAAGTTGTAATGCACAAATACCAAGTTCTCCGCTCTTTTAGATTGCAACCTATAGAGCTTCAATGAGTGGATGATCAAATATGTGCTCCAATTTCTTTCTGCTGCAGATGAACTAGCAACCTATGAAGACAAGAGTCAAGACAATAAACAATTAAGATAAAGTAAACTTCAAACTAAATAAAAAAAATAAAATTAACTTGTGATATAACTTTAATTGCAAGGGGCTGCAACATTTGGAATCTTTGGCCATGGAGGTACCACCAACTATGAGCATCCTTCCTAAACCGATGACGAAGAGCATCATTACTTAGACCTGTTGCA
>MU225905.1:304294-323632 GCA_018584345.1 Thuja plicata | reverse complement strand
CATCGATCGAATATGATGTCAATGAAGTATTATTGAATCAATTAATAGTGTTTCGGATTTGCCAGTTCCGATACAAGCAACAATAAGCAGAATAGGGTGAGGGCTGAATCCCACCGAAACTGCGGAAAACCAAGTAGGGAGGATCTTTCACCTCCGAAATGGCGAAGAGCAGAACTCCAGTAGGAATTCACAAATACAAATAAAATATCAAATCACAACATGAGAAATACATCCTAAAAGCCGGTCATAAATACCCGTCGGGAAAACCCCGGAGGTGTACAAATAAAGCCGACGCGGCAACACTAATCCCTATGCTAACATAAAAATGGGTCCGGGATAAGCTAAATCGACTGAGACCCAAATACAAGTTTATTTTATTTATTTAATGACGGGGACATTACACAACAGCATACACCAAATCTTAGGATTCCCCCATTATGGCATCACTTTCTACTATTCTCCTCGAGTTCACCCCCAGTTACCATCTTTTTGTCCCACCTCCTTTCATTTTGCAACTCTAATTACATTGCATGTTTGTTGCATTTATATTACTTATTTCCTTGCATATTGCCATTACTTTATTGATTGCTTCTATTGCCTTTCATATTGCCATATTTATAGTCTGGCTTAGCCATCTGACATAGTGTCCTTTGAGGGCTGAATAGGACGGTTTTTCAACTTCAAACTATTTAGAGGTTAATTTAGTAAAGACTAAATCCAAGAGCATAAAGTTAATACTTTTATGTCCTGCTGCAATCACAGATTCCACTCTTGGTGTGAATAAACTGTTGTTTCTTGTCTCATAATCATATTTTACATTTTGCCACATTTGTTTTATTATTCTGTGCATAGCCTCTATGCTTATGTTTAAACATGTTTAAAATTTGTGTTATGGAGATTTTTGGTAAAGTGTCACCCAGTGCTACCTGGGAACAACTAATCAGTTGAGACGAACAACCTTAGCTCTAGACCGTCAGAGGAATATTGTCAGACTCCAGCCTTCAGTTGGAATGTTGATCCTAAAGGTGCTATACAAATTTGACGAGGAAGAGACATAGGAGAGATTGTTTGTGGTTCTATTGCTTGAGGCAGCTCTTTATAATGGCAGTATTTGCAGTGAATTAGACTTGATCGCTGATTTTGATGCAGACCTACCTGTTGCATCTGCTGATTAGAGATATCCATATTGTTTTTATGTTTTTGTCATTTTATAGTTGAAAATTGGAGCCTTTGGGCATTTTGTTATAGTTTTATATAATATGTATGCTTGTTAACAATTAAAGCATTTAAATTTTGTTAATTTGTTTGTCAATTCTCATGTGAAATCTCAGTTCATGTCTAATCACAATGTTATGCATTAAGCTTCTATAATGTCTATGATGAATGCTTTATTGATGTTATGAGATGAATATTTAAAATTTCTCTTTATTTTAAAAAATTCCCCTATTTTTTGATAGCCGGAAAAATGGCGAAAAGTACCCCCATACCAGAAACATGTCCTGCTATCCCCTCCCGTCCCCTTCCCCAAAATTTTGGGGAGCATAGCACCTAATCCAAATTGTTTTTTTATTTATTAAATTCATCATTATGACTATTAGTTTTTAAAAAAAAAACATTGGCAGTGTTCTCTCAAAAGTGTAATCTTACACGATGTCTATTCTTTGTGGTTTTGACTGCGTTGTCCTTTGCGCTTTGATTCTTTCACAGTAAGCTCTTACTGTTTGTTTGGTGTCGTGGACAGTTTTTGTTGCTCCCCATGGTATGCGGGGGAGGCTCACAGGTTGCTGTCCTGGTGATTTAGTGAGGCGACTTCATCAAAGGTATACTAATAATATACGTTTACTGCCTTTGATTTACTGGTTATGGGGCATGGAATGGGAGCTTTTTCTGCAAATGATTGAAAGCATTTTTCTTTGAACTTTGAAGCTTTGGGTTACACTTTTTCCACTGGGAAGTTTTTTAGATCTTGTATATAAATAGCATTACCTTGTTAGTTTCTAAATGGAAGACATCCTGCAACTATGGCTTAATGATTTCACTCTCTCAGTTTTTGTGCATAATTGAATTAAAAATTAATAGATTACTGATCCTTGTGGCTATTTACTGCAGCAAAATGAAAGCATCAAATGATCTCTCAGTAAATAGTCTGCCTTTCCATTTCAGTCAATGTTCACATGAAAAGATAAGGGGACAAAATTGCTATGCAGAGGTCAGTCTTGGTTGCATTGCAGGTAGGGCTGGCAGGCCAATACAAGTACTTTCAAATATGAACAAGAATGGCACTAATAAGCAGGATGACATAGACATTCAATCTTGTAATATGCCGATGGAGAATGAAAGGAAGCAAGCATGTGAAGATAATGTTCAACTTGGTGAAAAGACATTTATATACCCAGTTGAGGCTGTTCTTGTTCCAATGATGTCCATTGTACTTGCCAGAACTTCTCTTAGAAGGTATGTGATTTCTTGTATGGGAAACTAGATTTTCCATTTGCCAGTGCAGTTCTGTTTATATTCAGTCTAAATAATCAGATATGCAGATGCTGGTTAAGAGATTGGGCTGGCACATCGTGGTTGGAGAACAGTCTATTAGCTGACATGTCATGCACAAGTTCATCAATATCTGGGTAACATACTATGCTCTTTCGTTGTGAATGATTGTTTTAAAATTAAGCATCCTCTTGAGCTTTATAGATATGATTTAACCATCTATCCCTTATAATTGGATTAAACTCTGTATTACCAGGTTCACTTAGAACCAAGGCTGTACCTGAACCGAATCAAACCAGATATGGATCCTGGTCAGGGTATGTGCGAGGTTCTCCTCAGGGTTCTGCCCTCACCTGTGGGTTGCACCAGGTACATCTGTGATATAACTGGAGTGAACCTACAGGGCCGGACAGAGCCACGGGCTAACCTCGGCATTATCATTGATTTTGGCCAATAAACAAATCAAATGGACCTTTACTGTATACTTATCCTAAATTTGTATATTTTGTGCAATTTATATATATCCATATACAGCTGAACCACCTGTGCTAAATTTTTAAAATGGCTAACTGGAGAATCTGAACCAGCAGCTTGGATTCTACCAGTTTTTCTGAAGTTTCTACCATGGGTGAATGTGAGGATGTAGGGACATAGTTTTGGGGAAGGCAAAATTTTCTGGATTTCTCCATTTGAAGATTGTTTGCTTGATCTCGCTTATTGATTGTTTACTTGATTTTTCGAGGGATTAATGATTGATGGAAGGAGGATGATGATTGATAAATTGTCCTTCAATGCTTGGTGAAAGGGTCATCACCTTTCATAAGAATTGTATCACCACTTTTCGTTGTTGCCTTAGAAGATGATATATTACTCCCCAAATTGATCTCTCCTGGATGATCTCCTCAAATGAAACCTTCTCCCCTTTATATCTTCCAATGTGGGGGAGAGTCACACAAATTCACCATGTCTGCCCCTTTGCAATGGTCACAACCTTTCACAATTACCACTCTTGGAAAGAGTCACAACCCTCATCATTGCTTCCCTTTGATGAAAGAGTTGCAATCTTTCATAATTACAACCTTTTGAAAGAGTCACAACCCTTCATAACCTTGCCTTTTGAAGGGGTCAATTCCTTATTTTCTCTTCCATTAATTCATTCCCCTTTTCTCTTCCTTCCTCTTCCCCTTTCAAATGAAATTCTCCTCCCTTTTTATATCTCATGTTTGAGGGAGTCACAAATTTTCATTTCATGCACTTTTGACCCTTCATTAACTTATCGAAATTTTAATTTAATTTTTATTCTTTTATATTTTAAATTTATTATTATTGTTTGTTTTTAAATCCTATTTCAAAAAGGGGACATTGTATGGTGGAAGATTACCAGGGTAAAGGCACTCTAATAATTCTCTCTATATATATTGCATGTAATCAAGGGAAACAGTTAATATTTCACAGGTTTACCGTTTAGTTCTAGTATTTTCTCATTTTTAAGAAACCTAAGCTATTTATCGTTATTTCAGGTCAACCTTTTGTATTAATGATGTCAAGGAATCCTTGGAGAGTTCATGGATTGGTTCAAATGGTTTGCACCAGCAAAATAGTACTAATAGCAATACCAGCAGCAGCAGCAGCAGCAGCAGTACTAGCAGTACTACCAGCTCTAGTGAGAGTGATATTGAGCCAGGCATTGTCTCAGGAGAGCTTGAAGCTGATGCTGATTCTCTTGCATCTAAACAGTCTCATTTGACTTCAGCTTTTCAAATGGATATGGATGGCTCTAAATTTTTACATGTAAGCATGAATTATTTGATTTTGTACAGTACATGCATATCCAACCTGTCACTTGTTTAGAATATAAAGATCACAAATATGCTTAGAATATCTAGAGCACATTTGGTTCTAAAAAATGCGAATATCTAGAGCACATTTGCTTGTAACGATTGCATATATCATATTTGAATTCACGGTATCATAGGATATGTCTTTTTAAGCCAATGCCAAGAAAGAAGGTTGGGTTGCATTTTATCTTCTTAAAAGTATAGAATAAACAATATAATTCATTTCTTACTACCCAGGCCAACTTGAACAGGAGATGATATAGGTTCTGGAGCTATACATACTACTAGGGATTTCTTCTTTCTAAGTTTAGATTTGTCTATCTTGATTTACTATCATATTGCTGCAGTTTTACTGTTTGCAAAACTGGTGTTTGAGAACGGGTCGGTTTAAACAACCATGAAAAGTCAACAAATATTCATCTTGTACATCAGGATCTCTGTTCAACTGTAATGTATCTGTTTACTGGCAGTAACCCACGAAAGATTCAATGCCTGTTTGATTGTTCAATTTATCCACTAGAATTGCATCTATTATAATTTATGATGATTATAATAGCGAGGACCCTTTAAGATGGCTTTGTTATCTCAGTCTAGTATATTCTTCTGTCTTAAGTTTTAACATAGTATTTTTGTAACTTATTGAAGCATACTAAATATATGCTAGCTGATTACTCTTGTATTTGAAAGATAGAAAACATTTAATTAATGTTGGCTGACCGATCTTGAATACTGGCCAAGCAAGATTTGTATACATATGATAATGCATGGCAATAGATAAAGAAAAAAAAACAGAAATGATAATGAAGTGGAAACTCTCATTAAACGGCAAGTGATTATATTAGTTAAGGAAGCGATTTGATTAAGAAGACAAGGCATACAATTTACATGTGCAGCGATTTCATTACAGAAAAAATATAACTTGATAGAAAGTGATTTATAAGAGAAACGATTACTAGATCCCTTGTTGCGTGGCCGACTAACATCTTCAAAGGCATCAGAGATAAAGATTAATTGTTACTGATACAATAATCATGGGCAGCGAATACAGTGTAACTAAGGGTACCGTATGCATTCTATGCCGAGGGGTGAAGATCATTAATGGCAGTCACTTCTATTGGCCAATATCGATAAGTATAAATAAGGAGATAGCAATTGATATTCGTAAAAAATGAATGGAGTGACTAGTCAGAGGTCAACGACCGTACAGGGTGCGATATCATATTATTGCCAATGACAACAACATTTATCACAAGGGGCAAACATTAGCGATGTCAATGAAATAACAAATGTTTAATAAAAAGGTGCAATGTGGGTTACAAGCCAATTTGTTCAAGGAAGAGATGATTAAGAAGTGATATGTCTCTTAACATCCAAAAGACAACCATTTGGTTTGCAAGATATAAATGGAGAATAGAACACACTCCATTCATCATCGAACAAGGAGAATATATATAACATAACTGAGGAGGATCTCAGAAAGAAAAGGAAAATTATTATTTGGTATTCAGGAAGGAATACATATCAACAGTGCTCATTAAAAGAAAATTCATTTTATATTAAATGGCTGGCAAGTATCGTATGACAGCATAGTGATATGCTGTAACTTATCTATAAATCAATGCCGAATTGCAGAATATTATATCTGCATTCTTTTGGGATCAGGGATCCTTATTTATTCTAATATATTTGTGTGAATATATGTTATACATACATTTAATAATCGTAATACCAGAATTATATATCAATTACATATATATAGTCTATTGTATGTTAATACGGATGATACCAGAATTATAAATTCATATATATTTATACACTCAGTCTTATTACTATCCTAATCTGAGAGAGAAGATGTAATGTTACCAAGGAGGGGCTTATAAATCCAAGCAATGGATCTTTGTCCCAAGATAGGGTAGGGGTCAGCGTTCCGTAAGCCTTCGTGATACAGACTTGGACCTGTAAACTTTGAGGGAATCTATTGATAGTGGTATCTAGGCAACTTGGTTAACACCTACTCCTTCTGTCATGAGCGGGAATAGTAAAAAGGGTGGACATGAGCATCATAGATAACTTAAATCTAATGAGATAAATGATTTATTCTATCAGGGAACATGACAATCCAAACCCTAATTGAGAAATTTAGGATAAATCAATTAAGGTCCCAACAGGGGACATTACATACTTACTGGATGTTTCAAAACAGGATAGTCTAGTAAGGTTAAAAAGGATGTGACAGTTTCTCAAGTCATGCCATGAGGCTGTGCACTGTCTCTTCAACATAAAGGTCAAATTTTAGAAATCAACATTTTTTTATCTTTTTTGTTTGCTAGAAAATAAAACTTTCATTACATATCATTTAAGTGTCATATACTAGAAAAATATATAATTGTCGGTGATGGCATGTCCACTTCCAAACTGGAACTGACAGAGGGTGTATGTTTCTCATCTAGACAACCTAGATAAAGAAACACCGGTTAATGCCCCAGTGTTTCAGTGATTTTTGTTGATTACCAGAATCCAGTAAATCTTGGCCATATAGTATCCAGAAAGGCCATAATCATCTGGGCACTCTCAACTGAATACATAAATGATAGAAAGAACATTTTAACAATACAAACAAGCAATAGGAAAACATGACTAATGACCGAAGAGCCATTCATTGGACCTACCTCACAAATATTCTATTTTTCACTTAGCTTTGATTTGCAGTACCTTATTTTTGTCTGTCCTGCATTGTGTGTGAAACGTTTAATTCTAAGACATTCATTTCTTTTGAAAACATAAGATTTTTTACTGTCCATAAAAGTTGAGAGAAGTCTTTGTAATCACCTATTTGGAAATTTATAATCAGTATTTTGGATCAGTCTGTGACACAGCATCCAGATGAAGAAATATATGTGTTGATTGCAGACTGGGGGTGCTTATATAGATAACTCTAGTGAAGTACATTGACACAATATACTATATAGGGCCACTTAAGGGAAATTACTAATTGAACTAACCATTACCTACACAAATTATAAATAACCACTCATTGATAAGTACTAAAAGTCTAAATGCGACATCCCCTTGGGTGATGGGTTTTGTATGACACAGCGTTGGCCACTATAAGTGACTTAAGCTGAATCCTTCATCCCTATTCAGATTATGTGTATCTTACTGATCCTGATTCCCTTGGAGACCTTTTATAGTTCTCTTCTAAAGCAAGAACATTAGTATTTTCTATGTGAATAGGGTGCTTAGGTTTGAAAGAGTGCTAAGCGAAAGCCAACTTGATAACTCATTCACTTTTTATATCAGCATCATATTCTCTAATCCTTTTACTGATGGAACAATATTTTTCCCCATTGTATGACATCCCACAAGAACAACTGACCTATTTAATATTGTAGTCATGTGTTGATTCAAAATTGTCTTTTGAAGGCTTTATCTACTTACTTATTTTCTTATGCAATAAAAAGCTTTTTTGGATGTTCCAATTTTCACAATTATGGCAATCTTGACGGAGATGCCATTAATATAAAGAAGGAAATCCACTTGTACCCCACTGATACATACTCAACCTGCTTCTACATTTTATTTCTCTTTGCTTGTTATAAAATATCTAGAGATCTGCTTACTTTTTCAGCCATTCCTCTCAGAAACCTTGGTTAAGAGAAATTTCTTCCTCAATATAATTTTTCTCACAGATCAAAAAAGCCGCTGTCGCCATGTTTTGGCGACCCCTGCTTTTTGAGCTAGGTGGTGATGCAATGTACATGTAGATAAAGATCTTTGTTGTTATTGTAATGCTTATTATTGCTTTCAAGGATTAAAAAGAAGCTACTGTTTGACTATAACAGCTTTATGGATAGAGAAAGATTTTCCCAGTTCTCTCTACAGAATTTGGCTGTGTATTACCCTGGCCAGTAATATCTCTCAGCTTTGTATGTAATTGTATTCAAACTTCCAAGCAGGTGACACAAAATGCATTAACTCATATTATTTATATTATTATAATTTCAATCTGGTGATGCATCTTGCAAGAATCAAACTAGAGCATGCACATAAGAATGATCTTGCAGTTATTTGATTAGTCTGTCGCCTGCACATAAGAATGATCTTGCAGTTATTTGATTAGTCTGTCACATTTGTAGGCTTTTTTTGTTTATTTGCTCCTAAAGCGTTTTTAAATGTTCTCTTTTTGTGACTTTTGAGTTTTGACACATTAACTTTTGAGATGTGTTGCTTGATTCTACTTATATTTATAATTTTATACATATTGGTATACGTCTGAAGATTGGTTATCCTAATTTTTATTAATACATATTGGTATACATCTCTGAAGATTGGTCATTTTTTATTGATGGTTGGATCTATGTTTGAAAATTAAGTTATTTAAGTTTTTTTGCCTGAACTTGACAGGCTGCTCAAATGTGGAAATTTACACTTTTATTTGGTATAAGAAATAAAAATGTGGAACATGAGTGATTATTTTGTAATGTAGAGAACTATGTAAAAGAATGCTCACTAAATATAGTGGTTTATAGGGTGGAAAACGTGGACGGTCAAGTGGGGCAGACTTAATCAGTGAAGCAGCAACAGCTAAAAGTGCACGGAAGGGAGATAGTGCTGGACCAGATGTATCAGGACTCGTGGGGGAAAAATCTGTCACTGGTACATTGAAATCAGGAGGCACCCTTACAGAACTGAATCCTGTGGGTATATCATCCACCACTGCTGCAGCTACTAGAAGCCCTTGGGATTGGGCTGATGACGATAGAAGCATGGGGATGGAGATTCAGACTGTTCTTGCAGAATTCGGTGATTTTGGTGATTTTTTTGAAGATGATCAATTGGCCTTTGGGGAGGTAACACATCTCTCCCATTCACAGCATTGATGTTACTATTGTTCTTATGTATTACTCATATTATTTTTGAGAATCTACAAGAAGACTGTAATGAAAATTAAAATGCTTGAATGTCTCTTTAAATGTTACTATAGTTCGGTATCGAAGTCAACATCTGAAACACATGCCAAACATGATTGAAAATTCAAATTTCAAAATTCTTATGTTTTTAAGTGATAATGAGGGTTCACGAATCCATAAGAATTGAAATTTCTAGACTCATCTATATTTTCTAAGTTCTTTGTCTTGTGAATTAAGTAAAGAGTTGCTTTTAACTTAACTGAATATTCTTCTCCTTATGGACTTACCTAGATGTTTATAGCTTGTGAAGAACTTGTTAAGAAAGTTATTCTCCTCATAGTTGAAAGACTGTCCAAAAACTCTTTTGACTCGCGAGTACTCCTGAGTTAAAATGCTAGGTGAGTCACTAGTCCAAACACTCTCCAACGTGTTTTAGAAGAACTCTGAGTTTTTGAAAGCTCTCGGCGATTTTTTTCCAGTAAAACTCCCGAGTCAATGCAAAAAATTGTGAGTTTTGTATAAAAAACTCCTCCAAATTCATATAATTTATTTCGTTGGTGGTAAAGTATTCAAAGGCCTTAATTTGGGATTGGCTGCCCCTCAACCCTGTTGGGAGCGTTACCCCTTGACCCCCATGAGGGGCACTACCCCTCCTCATTGAGGTTTCCACTCCCAAATCCCCATTAGTTATTGGAATTTGTCAAATAAAAAACTTGATTACAATGAGGGAGTGAGGGGGAATTGGGATATAATTCTTGAATGTGCCTACTTAGATGTTATTATTGCACATCTTGCCCAATATCTCTTTAGATTGGTTACCTTCTACATATGACATGGCTAGTGGAGTGGCATTATAACTCATTTATGGTTGAACTTGTGTTTTGGTCTATATGGTATGTATCAGTGTTACCCGGAAATGTGTTTCCATCCTAATATTTGAGAAGGAACAAGTAAAACCCCAACTTACCTATCCAACCAGCAAAATGCATAGCCCATTTACAGAGAATCAAAAGGTACAATGAGTTTTGGGTAGTAGCAGTGACAATTCGATTGAAAACACTCCAAACCTCTTAGGCCTACTAGGTGGTGTGACAAAAATAAATAAGAGAAGAGCAGGACAAAAATAAATAAATTTTGATATTGAACTTGAAGCATGTGATGCTATGATGGTATGATCATGATGCTATAATTACAAGTTTATGGTGTTTTTGTTGTTTATATGATACTATGTGACATTCTAAACATAATTCATTTCTGCATAGAGACAATCGAAGACACTTTTTTAACTGCTGTTGACAGACATTAACTTGTGAAGGAGATTGTGTTTATATTATATTGATATTTGGATTTTTGAATTCTTTGTTGGTTGAGGTTCAATTGATTCATTGTGTTTATAGTTTAACGTAACAGAAAGATGAATTGCAAATTTTTTATAATTTTTTGTAACCAATTTTTCAAGTAGTATAGTTTATATAAGCTGCCAGCCCCCACTGTCTATGCATTCCCCTGTTCCAAAACTCCATGGAACTATGCAATCAAGTGAGAATTGAAAGAAGACTATTACTTTTAATGACTATTGCTATGATCATGCTTGCATATAGTCTTCATTGAAATTAATTACAAGGCCTAATTATATGCAATTTTTTATTTTAGTTCTTCATGCATCTTTTTATTTATTTTAAATTGCTTGTAATAGACAAGTTTTTGAGATACAAGTTAAGAGGTAGAAAAGAAAAAATCTCTGCTTTGAACTAGTTGGTTATTCATATGATAAACAAGGATTTGTCTTTATCTACATTTAGCTTTTTTGGTAGGCATGCTTAATTTGATTTTCAGAATATCTTTAAATTGTTTGACTAGCTTCTGTTGAAATTATTCTATTTCTAAAATTAGATTAAATTCTGAGAAAAGTCAAGGTTTATGAATTTCTGAATGGAATGTTATCTATTTACTTCTTTGTATTTCTTGGAAGAAATGTTGTCATTTGCACGCATTGTGATAACTTTTCACAAGTTATACATGGTAAGTCTTATGATAGCATCATTATTTGTAGAAGAGAGAATATTTACAAATATTGAAATTTTTTGCTTTCAGTAGAATTTACGTGAAGGAATTTCTGTCCTATAAAACTGAAAATCGTCTATGTTTTACATGTAGCCTCCGGGAACTGCTGAGTCTTTTATGCTATCTCTAGCTGATTGTGGAGATGTAGTAGGCAGCCCAGATGCTAGAGGATTGGATGCATTGGATCAAATGCTTCAACCTGTTTTAGATTTTTCATCTTTAGATGGTTTTAGTCAGGATATAGAACTGGTCAAAGAAGATGCTGAAAAAGACTCGAACAAAGATGCTAGATCATCACAAGCAGGGAGTCAGTCCTCAGGTCTTTCACTGGGAGAAGTTGATTCACTGCCGAAAGCTGAAGCTATGATAATGTTTGCTCCTGAGTATACACCAGTTGAGACTACAAGAAGTGAACTTGCATCATCTGTATTTAGAAGCCCATATATTCCAGATTCAAGAAAAAAACAAAATATTCAGTCAAGCTCTAATGGCTATGTCTACAGTGCTACCCCACCACCTTCTCCTTGTATGGAAAGTTCTGACCAAAAACCTGAATATGGTGGCAAAGGAAATGGTACTTGTAAAATAAGGAATGATACAGGCATCCAACATGAGTTGAAAAAGCATTACAGACATGTGCAGTCTGGAAAGCTATTGTATGAGAAGCCATTGTGTAGTAATAATTCTTCTGTGGTTCAAAAGAAAGATTTGGCATTTCCATCTATCTCCCAATTGGTTTCCGCGAAAGTTGGAATGTCTGTCCAGTTGAATAAATGTGAAAATGACCTAGGTGCAGGACTTTTATTGGGTCCAAGAACAGTATTGGCCACTGAAATTGAATGTGCAGTGTTACAAGCTGCTATGTGCCGAATTCGGCATGTGCTTATGTCAAGCAATAATATTGTTCGTCTTGGCTCAAACCGATTAACAGTTGGGACGTCACTGGACCGACCACCCAATGCATCACATTTTCATGAATCAAACATGCCATCTGGAAAGGTTTCTGTCAAACAAATGAAAGAGAGTATACCTGTGAGGATTGCTGGTGATGCAGATGAAGAAATGCATGATGGACCTCGTACTGCACTGGTTGGAGTTTGGAGACCAGTGGGAGCACCCAAAGCTTCAAAATCATCTCATCTACCTAAAAATGAGAATGTGAAGTCTTCACCATATAATGTATCTGAAGAGGAAAGTGCAGCTTCAAATACGCTCAAGCAACCGCTGCATGAACTTCTAGATGCTATGTCATTTCTGGTTCAACAAGCTACTACATCAACAGATATTTCTCTTGATGGGGATTGTGGAGATGGTCCATTTGCATGGCTAGCATTTCAGGAACAACAGAGACGAAGGTTTTCTTGTGGACCTGCAATGGTCCATGCAGGCTGTGGGGGTTCTCTGGCTACTTGTCATTTCCTAGATGGTTCTGGTATGGAATTAATAGATCCTCTGGCTGCAGATGTAAGTTACCCACCGCACAACCATAAAATTGATTATTTTTTCTATGCCTTGTGTAGGCCCTTTTTTTTAAGTTTATATTGCTTTTCTACAAACACAGTACTCTCTTCTTATATATACTATTATTTTTTGTCTATAATCTCTGGTTAGATCATGCTAAACACAATATAAAACAATAGATCAGATACAACGAAGCTAAAATCTTCATTTTTTTAGCATGTGTGTAAATGTGTAAGGACAGTTATTTTTTCCATCTGCGAAATTTTAGTTATATATGATTTGTATTATGGTTAATGTAAGTTCTTGATCTTCTACTTTTGTATCCAAACTCTTTGATTACTCAAAGGACAGAGCATTTACAGTCTTGCAGCTGGACAAAAATAATGGTAAAATGTCTACCTCTGGAGAAATATATAACTAGTTCTATAGTAATTTAATTTCACAATGGGGATATTATAAAAAAATACATTTAATAACATCTTGGAACAAATTGACAAGAAAATTTGTTAAATCACACAAAAAGGACTCCAACATGATTTTTTTTGTAGGGGCACAATAGACACAATAGTAATTGTGTTAATTTTGCATGGGCAAGAATTTTGAGACAAGGTTGATGTTAGAGGAATTATGTTACAAATGCATTGCAAATGGGCATGAAGTCTAGAGAGTGAAAGAACCACTGTGGTGGATTACATGCACTGTTTCTTCACTAACTAGAAATGCTTTTAATTGTTTTGGTCATAATTGCGCCCCCCCTTAGTCGTTATTACTAAAATTGCATCAGGAAAAATGTCATTAGTGAAATGAGTCTAATGCCTATGGATTTAGGTTGTAATTTCAGAATTAGAAGCTACAATATTTGCAATATTTTCATATAAATTTCCACAAACCGATAGCATTCAAAGCAATACAAATGTGACATTGTTTCCCGAGCAGATTCATAAGTTCATGGTAATAAATATGGTAAATGACATCAATCGATGCCTGTAAGTTACAGCAGAGCACATATGTAAGGAAAATATAGTTCTGACCTCTTTTATAGATCAAACTGAATTACAAATTCAATGGATATTTGACTCCAGCGTTGCACAGTTCTGATGTCTCAGAGTTCAACGTTCCAGAGCAGGTTTATACAGGTTCTCACGCCCAGTTGGGACTCCCAGCAAGTCAATAAATTACTCTATTTATTCCCATGACTTCATGAATGCAGTGGTCCTTCCTTTCAATGCCATATTCTTATTGCAGAAGCCATCAACTTCACCTTATATCTGCATCCCTTCCTCAATCTATTCCTCTCACTAGTCTTGCTTGCCTTGATGGGTAGCGGCAAGAATGCATAGTTCACATGCCACTAACAAACTTTGCTGCCTAGCCAATAGTCTTCAATCCCACGTTGAGCCACAAATATATTTCCATGACTAAAATATGTCCTATTGACCAGCAGATGTGGTTTCCAGCTCATGCCTTACCAAGAGAAATCTGCTAGGAAGAATGTCACACCAGCATACAAATATGTCTTCATGAAATCTCCCAATAATATCCAGATAATAGTGCCCAGCAGTAAATTGTTACTAGGCAAGCTCCATTAACCTTTGAACTCTGAAATTTGCCTTTGAATAAGATTTACAATTTTCTATTAACTTAAATTGTTGAAGCTATGCAAGAAATCTAAGTGATCCTTCCTGCAACCAGCTAGGGTAGATAATAATTCTACGGAAACTAGTACTCCTTAGGGTTTTTGTCCTAGGGTTTTTGCACTACAAGAAGCTCTCCAAAATCCAGAATAAGATGAAACAAACCAAGCATACCCAAATGAGCTCCAAAATGTTCTTCTATAATAACCCCAGGAAATTTCCTGAAAGACTTTTCAAATTTCTGCCTTATAATATTTCATTAAGCTCAATTAATAAAGTGACCTTTCAAATATTTGTTCTTATTTTGCACTTTAGTCACTTTAAGTTGCTTTATCAAATTAATTAAATACCCTTAAAATGCATTTTGTTGGATAAAATTAAATAATTAATTTAAATTTATTCTCTAACTGTAAGACTATAGCCTACTCGGAAGGGGACATTACATAGGTCATTTTGAGAAACACTACAAGAGTAATGACTTTGCATGCAGGTCATCTTGAGATGACTCAAAACACACATGAATCAACTCACCACCTTTTTTCCTTCCCTTGCATGCCCCAAAACAGATGCTCAGAGCCTTCAATTATTTAACGTTAACATGTTATTGGGTTGTAACTAGGCTAGCCACAATTGGGTAAGAATTGTGACTTGTAAGCCATTATGCGCTTCAAAAGATTTGCTAATGGGGAAACATGCTATAGAGTAGAAATCCTAAAGTAGTGGATTGCATTCATTGTTTTCTTCTCTACTATCAAATGTTTAGTGGTGGTCAAAGTTTTAGGACCCAGACTCGGTGCGGAATTGGCTGACTAAAATAGTACTCAAACTCGGGACTTGGCATGGACTTGGTAAAAAACTCAGGATAGGATTTGGCAAAGAAGAGAACCGTATTTTTACAAAAAGAAAAAAAATTTAATGCATTTAGAGAACAGAAGAGCCTAATTTGATTATCAATTTGTCATAACTCAAACATTACACATGTTGTATGATCTTCAAACACTCAATATTTGAAATTTCATAATTCATACTCATAGTTTCAAACTTTCAAATGTATAAGAGCATCATAAGTTTATAAATGTTTACATATATGATATGTCAAAATGAGAAAAACAACCAAATACAATCTACAACTTCCTCTTTCTTGTCCTAATGTAATTCATTTTTTCAGGCCTCGAATTATAAGGTTCTACAATATCTAAATGATGATGAATTGTTTCTTCAAAATTGTCTTTGTTCTCATCCATTGCGTCCAAATCTGCTGCTTCTACTTCTTCTGCTGCTCCTTTCTCCAATTCTGCAAGATCTTCAATAAGGAGGACATCATCCTCATTTGTTCATTGAAAATCCATTCACCATATGGATCAATATCATCCAAGTCGCTGGACTCATGAAATGCCCTCCACTTTCTAGTTTCAACCTTGCCTAGAAGCACTACATGGACATTCTGTTTGGATCTCAAATGCTCTTCTCTACTTCCACACCTTTTGGCTAGCAAACCTGTTTTGGACAACATTGTGCAAAATAAAGTGATTATTTTCTTTAAACCCAAGTTTTTAAGCTGTTGGGCGTCCCCAGGAGGACCTGAGAGTTCTTGCCTAAGACTTGGCGAGTCCCGGGTTGAGACTCGGTGAGCCCCAGGCTGAGACTTGGACAAGTACTCACCGAGACTTGGCGGGACTCGACTCGTGAGTCCTGGGTGAGTTGACTCGCCGAGTGTTTGGACTCAGAAGTCCTATGTGTCTTGGCGAATTCTCACCGAGTCCTAAAATATTGATGATGATTATGTGCTACACAGTTACCTCTTATAATTATTGCCAAAGTACACAAGTATTGCCATTAATGTAATGATTTTTGATGCAGGACACGTTGAGTTTACTTAAACACAAATGACCCTCATCTCACAAATATAAGAATCCTTCTTAAAATGATTGTGGAGGCCTTTGATTACTTAGTAATTTACTACTCAAACATGTAAAATTTTTATTTTCTTTTCAATTAGATTCTTGGTTTCCTGCTCCGTACTTTAATCCATAAATATTATATGGTGAAAGATTCATTTTCTAACCAGTCTCATAAGTTTAACGCATGAAATTGGACATGTGCACAAGTTGTTCTTATCTCTGTATGTTTTGATTCTTGTATTGTAGAACTAGTCCTTACTATATAGCCAGTCCTTGCCATAATTCCATTTGTCTCCAAGGATTTCATCATACTTGCTTATCTTATTGAATTCAAGGTAATCAATAGACTGTTACATTGGTAGCTTATCAAGGAAAGCATAACTATACTTGTTCAATAAGGACATCTCATTTTCAGTTTTATCTGGTTATGGGGTTGTCATACAAAATCTCTGTAATAAATCTTGTATAGCAATGGTTTTATTTTCGAATAATTGTTGTATGTGGCATGCATGAAAGTAGATGCATGTGTATGTTGTCCTTATCTCTGTATGGTTTAATTTGTTTCCCTTTTGATGGCTAATCCTTGCTATCAATGTGACATTTTCGTCAATGCATTTGTAATCCTAAGATTTGGTGATATTGTCTATCTTCCTTATATCAGAATATAGGTGGTCAAAATATTTATTAGATTTGTTGAGGTATTCTAGTTTGAATTTCTTAGGCAAAATTGCCTGTTATAAATTTCTCAAGTGCATCTTGTGTGTACTAAGATTTGAATTCCAACACTGTTTTACTCAGAGAGTTTTGTTGGTTGAAATTTGAAAGGGTTCATAATCAGTTTTTGTATTTCACAGATTATGTTTTCTTATCCTTACATATGAGCTATTTTTTTTTTGTTCTATGTTGTGGGGTTAATCTTTTTCATTCCTATGCAGCCAACATTCCCCAGATAGAGATCTGTTAGATTTAGTTCTTGAAGTTTTTGATCATATTGAAGTCTCCAGCTTCTGTTGTTTTGATTATTGTTTCCTAGTAGTTGCTTTGTTTATTGAGTCTTTTATATTGATGGTGCTGTTTTCTTTGCTATATGGGTTCCCAGGTATACCATATTTTGATTCCTTGGGTTGAATGTTTGCAAAGATTTCTTTTTGGAGGCTTCTACCTTTGTTTGACGGTTATTTGGATTGGCAAGAGACTGATATAGGACTTGACTTTCTATGTATCTAAGGACTTATATTTTTTTGGGAAAGTTAGGCAATTTAACTACTTAATGTTCTGTGTTTCTAGTAACTTCAACACCAGCAATGTGTCAAACTATTATTCCTGTCTAGGGATCCATGGGGTTGTTTGAAGTTGGAATTTCTTCCTCATAGCATGTTTAAGTTTTTACTATGTTTAGAGTATTTGTTTACAGTTTCTTTACGTTAACCTGAATCCTTTATATGCAAGCTAAGTAGAAACACACTCATTTTCTCCAATTTTACACAATTCAATGGATGTTCTACTGACCTAAGCTGTGCTTGGTATGCCATTCTTACTATTTAAATATTTAAAAAATGATTTGTTGTTATTTGCTATAGGGTGAGAGGGAAGGGACTAACTGGCTGTCATGGATCTTCCATTTTGGATGCATGCATACAATGCAAAACACAAATTAGTACTGTGTTATGAAAGAACTTGCATACACAATATTAGCTAATGAAAATCTGCTGTGTTAATAGAGGGAGAGACTATCACCAAGCCATTATTGAAGATGGGTGCCCTTGATGTTAATGGTTGCAAAACCTTCACTATTTTGGGGCTCCAACGAACTGAAATTGTAATTGAAATTGTGATGTTAAAATCTTGTGGAACAGCCCATAAGATCTAACTATGTTACCAGATCTGTTAGTTATGCAGTGGGAACTGGGTCTGGTTCATACCAGATTCAGATTCCTGTCTGGTTCTGTTTAAATTTGATATCTTACCTCTATATGAGCTATAGGAGAATTTCAAGGATGAGAAATACTCCACTGATTGCAAGAGAGACCAAATAGTTGTCATATTGCTGTGTTTTGAATTAGCGAGTGAGAGCCAAACACTGTTCATGTTCATGTTCACGAATTAAGAGGATCATCAAGTAGTATGCCAAAGATACTCATGTTCATGTAGTTAAGAGGATCTTCAAGTATCTTAAAGGTACTATGGAATCATGGATTATGGGTTATGGTATCCTAGAAGCAATGATTTTACACTCACAACTTATACAGATGCAGATTGGGGTGGCTTAGTTGATGATAGAAAGAGCACAAGTGGAGGTGCATTCTTTTTAGGTGGTTGTCCTGTAACTTGGTTGAGCAAAAAGCAAGCTTCTACTTCACTATCTACAGCTGAAGCGGAATATATAGCAGTGGTGTCTTGCTGTACATAGGTTCTATGGATGAAGCAAAGACTGAAGGACTTCAAGGTAGAGTATAACCATCCTATATCTATCTTTTGTGACAACATGAGTGTGATAAACCACTCGAAAAATCTAGGCATATTCCTTTTACTTATTAAGTATAATTTTCTGAGAGAACAAGTTAGTAACCAGCGATCTAAGTTGGAATATGTTTCTACTAAAGAGCAGATTGCAAATGTGTTTGCTACAAAGAAACGTGAATCGGAATCGTCTCGGAATCGGCAAGGCCGAATCGAATCGCGAATCGCCCATGAATCGGAATCGAATCGCCCATGAATCGGCAAATTTAAAAAACCCTTAAAATTTAGAGATTTTAACAATTTAAAACTTATTTCATGCACCCTTTATTGAATATAACTTAAAAACACTATAACATCATCAAATAGAAGCTAACATACATAAACAAGGAACATAAATGATAAATCCATCACATGTGTTACACATAGAATGTAAATTGTAGCTGAAGTAAACTATAAACAGTAAAACTAAATGGCAATCATAGGATCATAATGAGTCAAATCATAGAATGTAATAATGTATTATGTAAGATGATAATCCATAAGACATCAAATCATAAATGTATGTAAGACGAAGATCCAT
>MU225905.1:218698-248182 GCA_018584345.1 Thuja plicata | reverse complement strand
GTTGAACTTGAACTTGAAGTATATGATGGTATGATCATGATTCATGATGCTATGATTACAAGTGTTTTTGTTGTTTAAATGTTTTTATGATACTATGTGACATTCTAATCTTAACTCATGCTTCTAGATTGCATATATATATATATATATATATGTTTTTGTAAAAACAAACCCGAACCCAAACCCCTTTTCAAAATTTTGCTATACTGGCGAACCAGTCCTTCAAACTCGAACTCGAACCCGAACCCGAACCAGCATCCTAGTAAATAAATGTTAATTGATAGCAAAATTAAAATAATATATTTTGTTTTTCTTTAGATGCATTTTTCTTAATTCAAAAATCATTCTACACCATTTTTATAAACATTTTGATCCATTAACTTATGTATTATGTCTATTATTAATATTAATTTATATACAAGAAAGAATAATATAACAAAATACTAAGTAGCCAATCCTGATCTTGTTCCTGGTTCTGGTTCGGGTTCAGGTTTGGGGATTCGGCAAAATTCTTTTTGGGCCGAATCCTGGTTCCGCGGGTATATATGTAGACATTTTCAATATATATATATATTATAAATTTATTTATGTATGTATATTTATAGATTCCATACATTTAACATGTCAATGCTCATTCATTATTAGTTCAAAACTTCAAAGTTGAAACATATAATGATAATAATAAGTTAGAAGCGTGATTCTCATATGACATAATGATAAAATGATAAATCCATAATTGTAAGTATATGATTATATCATATTCATACTTTGCAAAAGTCTCAAAATGTCATTACATGCTAAAAATTTAAATCACAAGCCATATTTCATAGTTAAAAATTAAAACAGTCAACTTAATATCCAATTCCATTTTCTTCTTCATCATCTTCATTAGAATCAAGGTCATCATTTGGGTCCTCTTCAACTTCATTTGAACCAACAGCCGTGGCACTCGCTATGTCATGTGAAGTAGTTGCCTCTTGATCATATACAGAGACATGGGAAAGTTGTGCAACCGTGGCCTCTAAATCTGAACACTCAAGGACTAGATCCCAATTCTTTGTCACACCCTCATTGTAGCCCTCTTTCTTATGTGACAATAGGCGAAGTTTGTAGTGTATGTAGACCAAATCCTCTGCTTTTTTGGAACCCAAGTGATTGCGCTTAAGCGATTGGATGAAGGAGTATGTACTCCAATTCCGCTCAGCTGAAGAAGAACTTGCAACCTGATGAGTTAGCAAACAACATTTGCATTTAGTATTTAATTTCAATATGATAGCATCATGATTAAATGAAAATTCAAAATTGAAGAATGATTAAAAAAAGATACATACTTGGGAGAGAAGTTAAATTGCAAGAGGCTGCAAGAAAACGAAGCGTTGACCATGTCCATACCACCAATCATCAACATCCATCCTATATTGAGCATGAAGAGCGGTAATGTCATGATATTTGGTAGATGCAAATTGGGCAAACTCAGTGAGGACAATGTCTCGAGTCTCATCATCATCACGATACATCTTTGAAAATGCAGCCTTGTAACCAGCGACAACCTCTGCATCTCTATATGGTGCCACCTTGTTTGGTTCTGAAACCATCTCTTGGCTATAAAACCTTGGCGACAAAGCATATGCCAAGAGATGTAAGGGGGTGGTCGTCTTATTCCAATGTTCAACAGTAATTTTTTCCACTTCTTTGAAAAAAGTATTTGTATGTTCCTTGCCCATTATTACTGTTTTTATGTGCTCCAACATGGTGTCCATGCCATCATAAATTTCAGCCAAACATGGGCGATCAGTATCAGCAAATCTAATCATGCTCATGATGGGCTCAGTGAATGAAATGTCCCAAACCGGATATTTTTCCTAAATTCCTCAAATATATCTCAGAACATTTAAATAAATACATTCATGCACATAAACCATTGATTCACAACAAATAACCAGCAATATGTTCCAATAAACCCTCAACAAATATTATTGCATTATATAACAACAATGCAATAACAATGAGATTTCAACAATCCAAAATCTGAACTACAGTATTCAACAATAATATCAAATGACAGGAACCTGGAAGTGCAATGGTGAACTCCGTCGCGAATCCACCTCAGAGATGAACTGGGTTTTCGTCCAATCCACTGAGAAAGCCTGAAGGTTTCAGTCCCCAGGTTTTAGAATCGAAAGTTGGAAGCTCTCTGGATTCTCCAAGAGAAAATGAATTCATAAACTAAGCATATCTCAAATGAGTCTCCATTCTTTCTTTTAAAGCAGCAGTTGTGACTCTTCAGTTTCCCTCCTTTGTCTTTTCATATTCCCACTTTATGTCACTTTAAATTAATACATCCATTTAATAATAAAGTGGCATAATAATAAAGTATGAAATCTTCTGGCACTAAAATGGTGTCCAAACGAACTCGGAAGGTGACGTGTGATAGCTTGCCGGAAAGCTCTCGACGATAGGCTCGAAGTCCAATACTAAAATGCCACAAAAACTGAACTCTGTCAACTTACTATAAATAGTAAGTATCTGGAAACCCTGCGGAAACTACTCTGATTGGCTTGAAATTGGAATTCCCTTGGCCAAATATCATACTGACACCAGTCAAGCTCTGGTTAGCCTATCGGGCCAAGATAAAACGGCTAACGATGCAACATAAATAATGTGCCCGAAAAAGGGGACATTACAGTGAATTTCAAAACATATTCCGCACTTTCCCACCATTCATCATCAAGGATCAATGCTTTTATTTTATGGGATTTTTCTGTGTTTGATTGCCTCCATACACTCCACAAACTGTTGATAACCATAGCACTCAAGACCTCTTGTACCTTCACAAGTTGTCTTAAGACGATTGTGTGCGATGCAAATCGTGTTTCAGCAACCTATGATGGCATAAAAGTTAAAACATACATGTCATATCAAGTTCATCTATAAAACTAAAAAATAAATTATAAAAAGAAAATCAAAATGAAATTACCTTCAACAACTCCAATGAAGAGAAGGTCCTGACTATGGCTTTTGTCATGTGATGATTAGTCACAAACATTTGTATCTCCTTAGTCTCCGTGTAAATTTTATTGACCCATTCAATTCGAGTGCCAATCTTCTGCATGATTAAATTTAGTGAGTGGACTGTACATGGTGTCCAAAAGATGTGATTATATGTGGCCTCCACTATAGCCCCAGCTGCCCTACGCTTTTCCAGCACTAGGAATGAAGTGAGGTTTCACTCGATAGTATGAGTTGGAGTACTCTACGGTGCAATGGTTACGCCGCCAAACAAAACCCCCTCCACCAAACATTTGCCTAATCATTGTTGTGTAACGCCAAAGCGGTGAACCTGCATCAATTTTAAAAGGGTTTGCCCCAACAACTGAACTAGAGCTTCCACTTCCACATCCACTTCCAGCCATTCTGTCTAACTCTGAATAATGAACCTAAATGGAAAAGAAAACACTACACATTATTGCAAAAAAATATTTGAAAAAAAAATCGGCATTATAGCCCCTTAATATGCATTCAATGTATAAAAAAAGATTTAAAACTTCTTTAAAAACTTGTAAAAAAACTTGAAATTTTTCAAAAAATCTTGAGAAATCTTGAAAAATTCAATAAAAACTTGAACAAAATGAAGATTCACTTACCTTTGCCCACTAAATCTGGATTCTCCAACGATTCCTAAGTCTATGATGCAGATATTAGTCCTCCAAAACGTTCGCATTCGAAGAGAAATGCTACAGCTGTAGAACAAAACACAAATGGTGAAAAATGCTTGAGAGATGAATGAATGACCATCAAATGATTTTTGGCAACCATAAAAGGGTCGAACTAGCGTTTAGAAGGGTCAAATTAGGTTTAGTTTGACTTTATTTATAAAATAAATTTTAAAAAAAGTCGATGTGGGCCCGTTTTTGGACGCCCAAATTTTGGATTCCCATAGATCCTTGTGGATTCCTGCAGATCCTCCGGATTCCGCTTGGATTCCGACAGGGTTCCAGAATGGAATCAGATTCCCTGTGGATTCCTCAGTCGAAATCCAAGTAGAATCTGGTAGGATCCGCAGGAATCCACAAGGATCTGCAGGAATCCAAAATCTGGGTGTCCAAAAACGGGCCCACATTGACTGATTCCTTGTGGATTCTTGCGGATCCTCTCAGATTCCGCTTGGATTCCGACAGGGTTCCAGAATGGAATCCGGATTCCCTGTGGATTCCTCTCAGATTCCGCTTGGATTCCGGAACCCCATCGGAATCACCTTGCGGATCCTCTCAGATTCCGCTTGGATTCCGGAACCCTATTGGAATCCAAGTGGAATCCGGGCGGAACAAGGATCCGGATCGCACCGGAACCAGGATCCGGGCCTCGACAGGGGAATCCGGTAACTGCCATCTATATATAATTACTACTAATAATAAAACTAATATTATTAATTCTATTACATGTATAAATTATATTACTTATAAATATATATAATATTTACATATGATTAATAATTATTAAGTAAATATATTTATAAATATATATGATGCATACAAGTAATATACCAATATAATTTGATAGTAAAACACATCGGCAGTTGGTGCAAACATAAATAAATCCTCCACCATTTTATTTCATGAACAACTTCTGATTTATTTGTAAGCACTACTGAGAGCGGTCAATAAATGATTATCTACGCGGGATCTCAGATTAAGGAATGCTTGCAAAACTAAATAACCAGTCCAGCTGACAGTATAGGAAACTGGGATAAAGTCATATAAAGTGGAATTCATCAGTTGCGCTTACAGGGAGCGTTACAGCTCCCTGTGGATGCACTGGATGCACATCCACACGCATCCACAGGGAGCTATAACGCTCCCTGTGTGCATCAGAGTGCACCAGGATCCGGATCCGGGGCCTCTGGTAGAGCATCTGGTAACTAAGACAAAAACAAATAATGACTATCATTGCTGCCCATGACAATCATTGAAATTTAAAAATTGGTCATGAGGATATTAAACTGTGACAGCAGCACAACTAAGATTTTTTTTTCAATATTTTTTTTTTTGAATCTACACTAAGTCAATGAATGGAGGAATATAGCCCATGACAATCATTTTTTAAAATTTAAATGACTGTCAGGGACTGTACATTAACAACAATTTTGTTTAGCTATGTTATTAATTTTGTTTCATGTTATTTGACTTTTGCCAAGCTGTATTTCTATATTGATGAAAAGAATATTGCATCCATGACTATAAGTAGGAAAATTGGCAGATGGAAGGACCATTGTTGGAAGCACAGGACAGAAGGTCTAGAAAAGAGAACGATTATTTGCAACTATTCTACCAAGATATGAGAGGAGGTATAAATTACCTGAAATGTAACCTTGTATGGATCCATTGTTGAGATGTATTGCCATGTACAAAAGCATTTTTGGAGGTCTAAACTGAGTCAAAAACTCTCCTTTAGCATTTGAGCAGAGAAGGGTAGAGAAAAAGAGGACAATAGGGGCAATGGGAGCCTCACATCATTCATAGTGCTACAAGGTCAAACACTGAAAGAGATATGGGAGGCTCTTCTTCCATTGGGTCACAAATATTAGAATTAGGTAGTGTAGGCATTCACAACTCTATATTTTGGTTTTCTGTAACACTATTAGTGTGCAAACTATGTTGAAAAGATATTGTGTGAAATAGGGAATATCATCATGAAGTAAAGTTGGCATGTGCCAAATTTTGGTTTTACAATGGCATTCCTTTTAATTTTGCCGAGTCCTTATTGGAAGTAGTTGGTTATTGCATTGACTGTGGAAAGTAAGGGATTCAAGACCCCAATAAGTTATGAATTGAGTGGCCCAATTATTTGGAAAAGAAAAGGCTGCAACATTTTATCTGATAGGTGAGCAAATGTCAGGAATAGGACACTAGTTAACTTTTTAGTAGCTAGGGAGGATAGTTGATTTTTTGAAGTCAGTTGATGTTTATTCTGAGTTAAAACTGCTAAGACATTGTATAATTTGTTGGATGAGGTGGTGATGGAGATGAGATGGAAAATGTTATCTAGATAATGAGTAACAATGTATCTATGTATGTGGCAGCTAGTAGGCTACTAGAGGTGAGACAACCAACATTATTTTGGAGCGTTTGTGCCAGCCACTGCTTTGACCTTATCCTTGAGGATATGTAGAAATTAAGTTGGATGAAGAATGTGGTGGAGGATGCAAGGATGTTAGCAAATGATCTACAATCAGAATCACATGAGTTCTAAATGTCATGAGAGATCACATTAATGGCAAAGAGCTCATGCACATAGGATTCATAGGCTTTGCCACTGATTCCCTCACACTTGCAGACTGTAGCAATTGCATTGTGCAATCTTAAGTGTGTTTTTGTAAACATTAATCGCATGTTTGTGTGTGCAAAATAGTTGGAGAGTACTTATTGTAGGAAAGGTGAAGTAGAGAGAGTTGTGAAGACCATTTTTGATGATACATTTGCCAAGACCATGGAGGAAATCATTAAAGTAAAATTTTGATAATTTTTTTATTTTAATTTTTTTTTACAATGTGACGAGTTGCTACATTTTTTAATTCAACTTTTTTTATTTAAATTTTGTTTAATTTAGTGTGATTTCTAATTTTATTTTCATTCACTCTTTTTTAGGTGTATGACTTGAACTATTTGTGAGTTTCTAGGGTTGCTGAATGGGGATAACAACCCATGGGGTATCTATTTGAAGTCATACATAGGGGTAGATGACAAATCAATACTTGAATAGGTTGAATAGAACCAAATATGAGTCCATTTGGCCAATTACTGAATGGTGGTGGCATTGACAACTCCACTAACATATTCATGTTGTTTCTTCTTTGAATCCCAAGTATTTTTTCTCCCTGTCATTTAGAGCGGATGAGGAGGTTATGGTTGGCCTCAACATGTGTATTGAGAGGTTGATCTTTGATGAAAACCTTTGAGACCTCATGCACGATGAGATATATAGAGTTATAAGAGGGTGGAAGGGAGCATTATTTTCTCCAACTTGATGCATTTGTAAGAGATCTGCTTGTTGATGGGTGTTATATGACCACACCAACACAGAACAAAATACCAAAGGTATCTTATCCTCTCTTGAACAAAATCTCGTGCATGCTAAGATTGCAAAAGATCATACAAGTAATTCCAAGGTTCCTTGTTATGTGTGGATGAGCTCAATGATCGTTTTGATATCCTGGTAAGACAAAGGGATGTATGCTGTTTTCTCAAGACAACTCAAACAATACTAGTTCTTGGGAGCTTTCGAATGATATGGCAATGAAAGAACTTGTTTGGGGTTTTCACGAAATATGCAAAAAGAAAATGACAATAAGGTTGAGAAATATTTTCTAATCCTAAGAAATTGAAAGACAGTGACCGCTAAAGTGAAATCTACCACACTTTGCTTCGCTAAATTCACCAACTACACAAAGAGGGTGCAATCTTCAAGGGTTGTGCGAGAAATTTTCATATCACAAATAAACATTGTCATGGAACAATGCCAATTTAGTGATAGAAGTTAAGCATCCACATAAAAGCTCGGGACTAACCTTACACTGCACATAGAAATCATCTAATAGAAAATGGTATGAGCAAAACTATTTCACTATAGCAATACTATCAATGTCATTCAACTAACAAGTTGAAAGCAAATCTAATCTAAGTGAAGGAACAAAGAAACCATGCAAACACCAAAACACATCAAGTTATCACCCAATTTCAATGAAAACTCTATTATCTTGGTAGCTCTTAGCAACAATCTCCAAAATTCCATCCGTTACAAATGAAAGGTGAGCCCCTTATATAGGCTTGAAATTATAGTGGACAACCAAGATTGAAAAAAATCATTGGCCCAGATTTTGCCACCTCAGCACTAATTAGGGTTAGGTCAAGAAGAGATAATCTATCATAAATGAGCAAGCCCACATGGACCAATAAGAAGGCCACTCAGTGGGGAAGTGGTCAAAGTTGACCCATAATGGAATAAGATTCTCACTAAGCAATAAATACTCATTCAACCATAATAGCCTACTCCTGATTCCTTTCCCTGAATTCAACAAATCTGGAAAGCACCATCTCCAACTAGTCCACACGAACACTCGGTGGTGATTCTCGTTTAAACTCTAGAATGGTTACGTCTTTGTCAGATCTGGTGAAGTTGTTCTCCCAATCTGGCATCGATTCCTCAGTGGTGTGCATAATATTTGAGAATATGGAAATATTCTCCAGGTCATCTCTCGAGAAGGAATTTATCTTAAAGATCTTGTCCAGTTTGCCCTTCAATTTATCCGCAATTATTTCTTCCTTAGTCAATCTTTGTGCAAACAGGGCATAACTGTATTGAAGATTCCTTTTTGGATATTTCTGTAATGAGCCTGACTGGCTCCTTCAGTATCTTTAACAAATCCAATAACATTCAACCAAATTCTGGAAATTGAGCTTCTAGAAGAAATGCTGGTAAGCTTTGATTTCTTTGTAACTTTTCAATGTTTGATTTGTTTTTGTTATTTTTTGAATATATATATATATATATATAAAACGATAACATGCATGATACTATTAATGTTTGAAAGTGAAACATTTATCACAATTCACAGAAATTAAAAAAAACTTTCGAATAACTTATAGAAATATGCATTTGTTATACCAACTGTTTGCTTCAAACGCTGCACTTGATAGCACTCTCTTGCACCCGCGGTTGCCTTAGATTAAATGCTGGAGTCTCAGCTGACTGCGTTTAATGGCTCCAACTGTCACACCCAGCCATCTTCTACGCATTAGCAAGTACTGAATAGACCATTTGTGCCCACGTGAAACGTTGATACACAAGGTAACACCACCCATGAATTACCAAGTTGACGACATGTATGAGACGGCTACAGCAAGGAATCACACGCCACTAATTGTCTCTTCAATCGCCTTCTCTCCACATACAACCAGACAATCTTTGAAACGTATGGTAGCAACACCACCCAGCCATGGCAAAACTAGAAGTCTGTCCACGTGTGAAAACAACACTAGTTTCCTAGACAGCAAATCCAAAGCAATTCGCCAACACAGATTATTTCAGCACTACAAAGACTGAGAAGATTCATTCTCAATCCATTAAGCCCTTCCTTCGAAACCACAGGTAAACAATACGAAGGAGGTTCAATTGGTTATACTTCAACAACCAATTATTGATTAGTTCTAGAAGAATCACTCTTCCAGAGGCTAAATCGACCCTTATACTTCAGCAAGGGCACAATCAGATAATCAGGAACAACTCCCAAAGACAAAGTTTTATATAAAATTCGATATGCAACTCCAAGAATGAGTCCATATTTATAATCCCTTCTGTAACCATAGTTTCCATAAAGGATGCATCAGTTAACCACTCTTTGAAATAACAACTTCTAAGTTATTATAATAATAAAGTATTATTATAATAATGTGGCTTTATTATTAATTAATAACATACAGGTATTAATTAATAACGATTAGCTCATAAATATGAACTGCAATAAATCCCGCCTTCACTGATGGAAATGACTGATTGACATGGCCACCCACTGCACTGCCAAAAATAGTAACTGGCCCAACTGACTTACTATAAATAGTAAGTCTAGACTTACTAAAAGTGGCAAATCTGTCCACTGAGACCCTCAAAACATATTGTCAACTCACGAGGGTCGCGATGATGAGTTGACCACAATCAGGCTCTCGGAACCTGCTATTTTGGGGACATCACAATTTCCAATCACCGTCCTTAGTCGATATGATTCCTTATTTGATTTTTCAAACATTTCTTTTCTTGTGACTATTGCTCTATACCAGTAGGTGAAGTCATATGCCTCACCTTCCCTTACTATTACTCAATCAGTTAGTGTCTGTTTGGGAGTCTCCATCAAAGTCTGCAAGTGTGGGATTGTCTCATTTTAGAAAATATGTGATCATCTCATGATTTATCCACACATTATATCCTGGAGAGAATAGCTAATGATCTTCCATACATCTATACCAAATCCTCGACAAATTTTCTTGCTTCATTCTAAATGCTTTTTACCCATTCTTTTGTGCCTTTGGTGATTTTTCTTATTTACTCAATACCTTCCACTGATTCCCTTGGAAGAATTGGAGGGGGAACAAATGCCTGGTATTCTTGCCTAACTGGATGAGATAGGTGCTCCAGATATCCCCACAAGGCTTTGTTCTTGTTCTTTTCTTTCAGGTACTTTTCTTCCAATTTCTTCATTATTTCCTTCATTGCTTGGACAAAATCATCAAATTCTTATTTCACCTATTCCTTAGTTGCATGTCCTAGATCAAATGTTGTCACATTATATTCCTCTAGAGTAATCTGATCTTTGGCTTTACCAACCATAGGCATTGTGACAACAGAAATCTGGATCCTGATTCATCCCTAGTGATCTTGGAGAATCTCTTTGTCTTGCCCTTCTCTGTTGGCTTATTGACTCGGTTTGGGATCTCCTGTAACTGTAATGCAGGATCAATCTCTTCTTTTGGCTTCCTCTGCATTCTTTCTTTCAACCAATCTGGAGTGGTTGTATGTTGATCATATATTGGCAACCATTCCTATCCCTGTACCATCTCTTCATTGATTTCTTTTTCTACAATGAGACTTTTACCTCTCTCAGAGCTCCACCTTTGTTGTATCAAAGCACTTTTCTGTAGTAGGTTCTTGCTCCTGATTCTCTTGCTGGACTAATTCCTGACAGGCATTGATACTTTTCCTATCTTGCACCGGTAGAGCAATCCGACCTTGCTATGACCATCTTCTCCTGCTGGTTCCAACCTCTTCTACTGTGGAAGGACCAATTTCTTGCAAGCACGGGGTCCTGTTGGGTGATGCTAGTGCTACATCTGGCCTTTGCCTCTTCTGCAAAGGTTTTTCACTTGGCACATCAAGCCTTTTCCTCTGTTGCACATCCTGGACAACACTCTTCCCCTTTTCCTGCCCAATATTTTCTAATGGATTTTCTTCTATCTCTGTTCTAACTTCTGATGATTTCTCAGGTCTATCATCGTGTGTTTCCCCATGTCCCATCAAGTCATAGGTCAAGTGAACATTACTTGTCTTCAATCTGCTGACTTGATGCACAACCCACCATCTTGTGAACTTAAAGACTGGTCTAGATATCTAATCAAGATCTATTATTTCATGCCTAGACCAATCATGTGGTTGGATGATTACTATTCTTTTGCTCTCTGGCTTAGGCTGAATCACATTTGTATCTTCTCTTACTTGATCCGACACTGGGAGGATCTTGCATGCTTTGATCATTTTGAGTGGCAACCTGGCGAATATCCTCTTCTTAATCTCATACTCGTCTGCAACATTTGCCCAAAAGTCCTCAAGATGCATCCTTTGTTGGTAGTTTCTGCCACATACCACTCATTCTATTATAAGGATCATAATCCATCCTTGTTGTATGAAATTTAAAATGGCAGTACTTCAATTTCTCTGCTGACCTCTGTTGCCTGCAGACATGGACACATTTTATCGGAATCCCCCATGGTGATTGGGAATTTAAGTCCTAATTTCTTCTTTTTCTGAATTTTGTTATATGTAGTCAATTGCCTAGTGACTTCCAGCAACACCATTTTGTTAGTGGATATCTTGGAAGTCTATATGGCTTAGAAGTCAATCCTTAAAGCGTAATGTGGGAGAAAGTTGGGAATTGGATGAACTAGGATCCATATTTTTCTACCAACTTTATCACTTTAGATGACAATCTCATGTGAAAGCCGCCTTGTAGAGGTCTAACATTGTGCATAGAAAAGGCGTCATTGGCTCTCATGAGGTCAACCCTAGCGTAGAGGTGCTATTGAGGATAACACTCATGCACCTTTAACTGATCTGGACCACTTCCTATTGGTCCTTTGCATCTTAATCCTTCGTACCAAGTCATTCTTGCCAGCATATATATAACATACGACCTCATATAAAAGGTCCTTGACTACTCCAGATTCTTGAATTGCTCGTTCAAGTTATCATTGATCATCCCTGACTAGTCCATAGCTCACACCCCATCTGTCACTTCCTCAATAAATTACAACATCCATGGCTCGAAGATGCAGGATTGCGGGCATCCAAATATTCTGCTTAGCATCATCACCAGGTTGCTATATTCCCACTTAAAATCCAATCAGCCAAGTTGTTAGGCAATTTGGAATGTTGAGGCTTGTTCCTTTGCAACCACTTGTGGTTGATAACTCCATCACAGTTGTCAGCTCTGGAAGCACAGACCTTGAGTATCTTTACTTTTGATCTGCACACCATTGAATGATATGTTGGAATTCCAAAGGCTTTTGTAATCGCTGGTGGAGAGAGATTTGCCAACACCTTGCCATCTAGAGCCCTAATTACCCTTCTGAATTGTAATGTCTTGCACAAACTTGATCCCTTGGGTTCTGCCATTCTTCTTCCTGCAAAATAAAATAACATAAGAATCATGCGAGGAACTTAGAATAAAAGCATTTCTACATCATAAAAACTCTTCCATATTTTTCATTCTAGAATTAGAATGGATTTTGAATTTTGAAGAAAGAAACCTCTTGACTTTGAAACTTTACTAAAAATTTCTTCCTTCACCAAAAAATCATGCCTCTGCTCTCCAAAATTCATGCCTCTTGAATTCTTCCAATCTATGTTGTGAAAATGAAATTCTCTCTCTCTCACATATAGAAAACTACCCACCAACATGCTATATTGGCAACAAGCTAATTTTAGTAATTGCATTCAACATCTCTCCGTAACTCACAAGTTTCTATTCTTGAGCAAGGAATCTTGAGTTGTCAAAAATCTTCTAATGTTTTAAGCCACTTGTCTTGTTTTTTCTTTTATATTATAAAGATTCCATTTTGGGCATTTATCTTCATGATTACTCCACTTACTCCATGGGCACATACTTGAAGAGGGTGGAATTTCTTTTTACTTAGGCAATTTAATTATTTCCAAAGTTTACAATTTAACTCTAAGGTGCCAATTCAATACATAGGAGGATTTTAATTTTAAAATCAATTTCCAATGCTCCCAACGTTTGGTTTTGATTTTCTACACTTAATCTGTTTTAAATCATGTCTATTCAAAGTCTTCCTCCATGAGCGCACTTCAAATACATGGGTGGATTTTAATACCTAGGCAAAACTTTTAATGTTTCTTGCAATTTAAACTTTTGATTTTCTTCACTTATTTAAATCCGCCTTTACAATTTCTTCTATGGGCGCAATCAGACACAGGTGTGGATTTTAGATATTTAACAAATTCTGAATGTTCCTTACAATATTATCTTGGGCACAAGTGAGATAAGCAAGCGGTTTTTTTTGAACACTCAAGTGCGACTTAGTCTGTAATCTCCACCTCCTAGGTTGATTGTAGCTTGATTCCTTGATATGAAAACCCAATTGTTAAACTAAGTTGATCTGTTATCTCCCAAGTTGCTGATTCGGGTGCGGATTCGGATGCGGATGCGAGAATCAGGTGTGCAGATGTGTGAAATTTTTTTGGGGGGGATGCGGATGCATTTGGATGCGTATATATATATATATATATATATATATATATATATATATATATATATATATGCAAAGAAATGAAAGAAATATACAAAAATAAATCATTTGATAGTATGATACTTCACCATTGATCAAGATTCAAGATGTTTCATATTTGATAGTTCAACTTAAAACGAATGATCCTCTTCGACGAAAATAATCACCTTGCCTTCAAAATGCCAAAATGGAGACCAAATGAGAATAGAGTCTAGCTGCAAACAAAATTAGATGAAGAATGGTTGAATGGCTTCTTTAGGGCCGTTTTAGGGTTTAGGAGCTAAAAATAGAATAAAAAAATCTTATTTGCACATGTTAAAAGAAAACTTAAGTGGCAAACAATGATATAAAATAGCATTTTCTGGACCTGGGTCCGTGGAGGCTTCCGGATGTGACCGGGTGCCCTGTGGTTGCCTACCGGATGCATGTCCAAGGCACCTTGATGTGTCCCCACGGATCAGGGTACCTGGGACAGGCATCCGGCAGGCACCCACAGAGCACCTGCCTCAGGATCCGCATCCGTCTCCGGATCCGCATCCGAATCAGCATCCGGGGCAAACTAGCAAGCACCGGTATCTTAGGTTATCTCTGTTGCCTTTGAGACTATCCTCTTATTACTTTAGATTGCTCCTTAAGAAGGGATGGATTCTGTGAGGACAATTCTTCTTTCTTGATCTGATTCTATAAATGGATTGCCGAGGTACTGATTGCTGCACCCAATATCTCTCAAATTTATAACATTAATGGCAATAGTTTCTTATACAAATTCTTCAATAGCTTTGCTTTCCAATTCCTATCTAAATGGTTCAGAGAGATATGCAATTTCTTGCTTATTATCAGGTTCCTTGAACTGCAGATATAATCTCCTTTAACTTTGCTGATTAAACCTATAAAGGTATGTATTACTGAGATATTAAGGTTTGTTGTTAATTGTTTTATATATTATCTCATGGTCTGTTGCTAATTGTTTTATATATTATCTCTGATTAAAATCTGCTATTTGTATGCCGACTCTCTGTATACTGCAGGCTGGCTATATTATTGGTGACTGGATTAAAGAATGCTGACTTTATTCTATGCTGACTGTATCTATAAGTCTCTGCTGATGGGTTCCTATCTTTTATTGCTTATTGCTGCTTGTTATTTATTTTCATGTGCCGATGTCTGCTCTCCTATGTCTTTTCCTCCTTTTTTTCAGTCAATATCCCTCCCCTATTTTTATACCCGTGAAGGGTGAGGGAAGGGAAACATTCTTTCCCTAAGATCGTGACTTTTTCTCTAAGTCATGTAAGTTTACTTTTATGATTTGTTTTTAATATTCATTATATATATATATATCATAGTAGATTTTAGATTTTTGTTTAATAATATATATTAAAAATATTTTGTATTATAATGTATGTTAATATATAATTTTGTATTTATATTATAATATATAATAATGTATCAAATATTTTTATATTATATGATAATATATATTATATAATATATGATTATATATTTGATAATATCTCCGATATATGATAATATATTTGATAATATATACCAAATATATGCTAAAATGTGATATTGATATTATAATTGTTTATTGAATATATATAATATTTTATATGTTATGCAATTATGTGAATCTCTGAACTCATATATGTTATGCAGCGACTGATGTAATCATCATGATTTGGATTTTCTTTTATTATCATTATTTATTTATATTATTTATTATTTAATTTATATTTTAATATTATTAAAATTTCTTTTGTTTAATCCTTATTTATTATTAAATCCTTATGTCAAATGGGGATATCACATATTCGGATTTCAAACGAAAGTAACGAGAATCGGAATTGGATCGGAATTGGCAAGGCCGAAACGAATTCGAATCGGCCACGAATCGGCAAATTTAAAAAACCCTTGAAATTTAGAGATTTTGACAATTTAAAACTTATTTCATGCACCTTTTATTGAATATAACTTAAACACACTATAACATCATCAAATAGAAGCTAACATACATAAACAAGGAACATAAATGATAAATCCATCACATACGTTCCACGTAAAATGTAAATTGTACCTGACATAAATAGAAATCATAGGATCATAATGAGTCAAATCATAGAATGTATGTAAGATGAAGATCCATAAGACATCAAATCATAAATGTATGTAAGATGAAGATCCATGAAACATATATATATATATATATATATATATATATATAAGAGAAATATACATAATTGTAAAACTAAATCATTTCATAGTATGAATCTAAGATGGTTGATCATTGATCAATGCCAAATGTCAAAGTCTTCATAACTAGGTCTTTGGTAGTCTTTGTTGGTGGCTGTTCTCAAGTCCCTAGGTCCGGCAAATGAGGTTTGAGTGATTTTGCCTGTTGGGAAGTCATGTTTGTCTGGGATTTGGGTGAGAGCTAAGCTAAGTCTATCATAGAGATGGGGTCGAAACCAAGTGATTTGTGATAAAACGAGTTACAACCCTTTGACAATCATTTTGCTAGCTTCATTTTGACCTTAGAAAGCCATGATGGATTGTGGGAGGTAACCTTGCTAAAGGTTTGCTAAATCCTGAAATTTCGCTGAGTCCGGAATTTTTCGAAAACCCCCAAAATCTAGAATCTGCATCTTAACTCCTATGAAGCTTGAAACTATCTCAAACATCCTGAAAGTATTTATACAAATATAACTTCAAGTATAAGAAATTAAATAAATCAAAAATTAAATAAATCAGATTTATACTTAAATGTTATATTTGTATAAATCCTCCCGCCCCTGAACTTCCTCCTGGGCCGATTTTTACAATTCACGCAGGCGATTCATGTGATTTTTTGGATGAATCGCTGAATCGGCGATTCATGCGATTCATCCTGATGAAATCGGCGATCTGATTCACCGATTCATAAAAAATTGGCAGGCCTGAATCGAATCGCCAAATCGGCGATTCAGGGGATTTCATGGCGATTTCACAACACCAGCCTCAAGTGCAAATCAGATGGGTAAGAGGATTTTCATGTTGAAATAGATTTTTGGCGCAATATGAATTCACGCCTTGGAGTGCAGATAGGACCTTATAAGAGATTTTAGTGTTTGTAACAAATTCCATAACACTTGTGTTTTAGCACTCATGGACGCATATGGCACTTGGTGGCAGAATCTTTAGTTTGGGCACAAATTCGTGAGTGTGCAGGATTAGCGGTCTAGGGTGCATATCCACCATGGGGGAGGATTTCAAACACTTAGGTGCAATTCCCTATCCATTAAGAACTAGCGCCCTTGAGTGCCTTTGGGGCTAGATGGAGGATTTCTTGACTACTTGGAAAATTCCTAGGCATTGGCGTTTTAGTACTCATGGGCGCACTTGAGGAGGGGAGGCGGATTTTTCTCTTGAGCAAAATTCCCTTACATACATGAAATAGCCCTCTAGAGCACAACTTAGGTATGATGGTGGATGGTGGATTTTGTTCATTAAAACACATTCCATGACATGGTGAAATCAGCGCTTATGGGTGCTATTAGAACTTGGAGGCAAATTTTTCCATATTTAAGAAATTCCATGACCTTATGGAACTAATGCTCTAGAGCGCTACTTTGGCCTTGTTGAGGATTTTTAGAACTTTCCAGAATTCCTTTGTCATGGAGAATTCTATGCCCTTAGGCACTATTTGGGGGGAGGGGGGTGAAGGATTTTCATTACTTAGTCCTTTCTTGCATTCCCCCATGCTCTTAGACCCATACTTAAATCACATCTCACATTTTCATTCGATCTGTACCCTTTTCAACTTGGGCGCTTCTGAGAGGGTGTCATGGAATTTTCCATGACTTAGTCATTTTCTCCTCTCATTCAACACTTGACATTTTTTTTCTCACCTTTCCATCTTGAGTGTTTATGACCAAGTTCTCTTCGTGCTTAGTGATTTTTTACACCCTTTCTCTTTTAGGTGCTTTTTCTAGAATGGTCTTCAAACTTAACCATTTTTCATGCTTTTTCATGCCTTTCCACTTATAGATATTCAAGGGCGTTTCTAGACTTATCGCATTTTTGGACCAATTGTTCGATTTGTTCAACTTTCCAGATTTAGAAATGGACACTTCTCTGCTCATTTCTCTGCTAGTGTTCATTAGATCTACCAAAATAGACTTACTATAAATAGTAAGTTTGTTTAAATGCAAAATTAGGGCAAAACGGGACACAATGAAATATACATACTAAAAATAGCTATGATACCCCGGGTTTCCGAAATGGGGGGCGCGGGGGGATGGGGAAACAGGTTTCCGTGACGTATTTTTTTTCCCGAAGCAGGGGCTACAGGGGACGACATTGGGGATGACTATATAAAAAATAGGGAAATTTTTAAATATATAAGAAATTTTTAAATATTCATATGAAAACTTGGATAAAGCATGCTTCTATACATTATAGAACCTTAACATATAACATTTGTGTTAAATAATTTAAATTGAAAGTTCACATGACATGGAAGTCAAACAAATTATGAAAACTCTAACATTTTTTAAATGAATTTGTTATGGGACAACCAGGGGACAGGTTTCCAAGGTTCCGGGACGTCCCCGTTTCCAGGGCGGGTCAAATTTTGCCGGAAACGCGTCCCCGGGTAACACTGAAAAATAGACACTACTAAAAATAGTAAGTACATCAAAACGCTCAAATTTCACTGGCATCTTGTCTGAAAGATCAATTCCTTTTCACATTTAACCTAATCCGCGATTGTTTAGGAAATTTCATTTCTCAGAGCCAAAAGGCAAATGTTATTCCAATTCCAGACTTAGCCAATTTCATCAAAACTCATTCAGAACATGAGGAACTTCAGGAGATTGCCTCCAAAAATACCAAGAACCAAAGCCAAAAAGACCAAGTGGACCAAAAAGTAGGGGGTCCCATTTTGCAATGGGGCAATGTTTGAAAAAGGTCACAATACCACTTTGCTGTCTAGTAAAAGAAATATGTATATGCTTAATTTTAGTTTACAATTTATTTTAAGTTTACTAAAATTCTTACAATGTTACATATGTTGCCTTTGTAGATTTGCAGTGGAAAGATGTTTCCTTATCACCTAATCTTCAAAAGCTTGTTGTCCACATTTCATTCTAGTCCTCTTGCACTTTTGGTTGTGAGTGCAACTAGAGTGTTTTCAAGGTCATTTATAGAAAAAACACTAGTTGACTCAACGACACTTGAATGACCTTGTTTTTGTGCAGTACAACCCTTGGTTGCATGAAAAGGTGTTCTAAGGGCATGATACACATCATGCACTTGATCTTTATGACGTTGATCCATGTTTGGAATTGGGATGGCGAGAATAAGTATCCATTGTTTACTATTGAGAGAGATGTAACCAAATGGCAAGTGCACATGGTAGTGTATGAGGAGGCAAAAGACGAGTTTGGTGAGCCATTAGGGATGGGTTTACCACATAGACAACTTGGTCCTAGGCCAAACGCTCTTGTTGAGGATGCTATAATTATACCATCCACTTCCATGATACCCACATGGCAGAAACAAACTTTTCAAATCTTTAGTTGTGGATAAAACTTATGATTTGTAATTTTTGTTAATATTGAAACTTGAAGTTCATGTGTTGAAAATTACAACTCGTTTTTTGGTCTATGAAGTGTATTGAACTCTAATTTTGATCTATATCTGAAGGAAATCAATAATATGTTCCATAAATTCGGCAGTGTGCATTTTGATTTTTTCAAAGAATTTCTAATATAATCTATGTATATTTAATGTTGAAAAATTGACCAAATTATCCCGAGTTTTTTCCCCTAGTTTTTTGCTTGGTACTAAGTTTTGAAATTTAGAGCAGATGCTGAGTAACAGCCAAGTCCGAAATTTTAAAGAAATCAATTGCATTGAGCTCTAACTCTGATCTTTACCATCCACTTTCACAATATCCACACAGCAGCAGCTTTAGTCCCCAAAGAAATTTATGATTTGTAATTTTTTGATATTGAAACTTGAAGTTTATATGTGTTGAAAACTTGAACTCGTTTTTTGGTCAATGAAGTGTTTTGAAATCTAATTTTTATCTATATATGGAGGAAATCAATAATCCGTTACATAAATATAGTAATATGCATGTTTTTAAAGATTTTTTTTTAAAATTAATGCATTTTTTAATGTTTGATAAACATGTCAAGTAATTGCCATGTTTTCTCCAAGTTTCTGCATTGTCCTAAGTTTTAAATTGTTTAGTTAGCTGAGTAATTGCAAGTCTAAAATTTTAAAGTATGCTACTAACAAGTACCCACGAGCCGAAGAGTAATTAATACATAGTAGGATACAAACAGATTAACAGAACATTACAAGGACATTTTACACTAACTACATGTGACAGCTGATATGATGCTTTGGTGGCATGTTACATTAGTACATTGTTCTGATTACCTTTTTTACAGATTTTCTTATTCCTGGTAAACAAAAATCTAGTTTTTTCTTAACAACAATTCATATCCTTGTTTATTCTTCTAGGAAACAAGCTACCACTTCAGCCAACGACAATATTTCTATTTGGTGACAAAAGGTTTCCACATGCTTTCATATGTTTATGGTAGATTGGCTAGAATTGAAAACACACTATCATGTAAATATTTAACTTGCCATATGTCTTGCAGAATATTCTTCATTAACTGATTTTAATGAAGAATTATTCCCCTCTGATCTTTGAAGATCCGGTATGGAAGCTTGAATATTATTCTCAAGATCTTCCATTGTGTATTGGATGAGATTTGCAGATACGAGGTCTCTTCAATCTGGGTTTCAATATATAATAGAATTTCTTTATCTGGGTTTCAATATATAATAGAATATGCAATATATACATTTATCAGATCAGATCAGATCAGAATTTCATGTCACTATTTTTATGGGAGATTTTTTCTCGTAGCGAGAACCAGAAGCATTGCAATCACAAGTTTCTACATTACTGAAGTTATTTATGGCTTCTTCAAATTAAAATAAGAACAAGAAACTCATGAATGACATTGGAAACAAGAGCACTTAAATTATTAATTATGAATTAAGCTAGTTGGAGTTTCTGTCATATCTTGCATGATGTAGTATCTGTATATTGGAGATATCATTTTTGATGCCCATAGAAAGAAAACCCTACAAGTACTCTCCAAGTGGCCGAGTTCTCATGGATTTTTCAGTTGGCCGATACTTTCAAGTTTAACTCACGAGTCTTTGCAGTTGAGTTGAAGAAGAAAAATTGCTGGATTTAAGATGAAAACTCGTTGGGTTTTACACGATCCCGAGGTAAAAAATCATGACTTGGGATTCAAATGTGCCAATGTTGGTTAATATGTGTCAAGGAAGGTTAAAATGCAAGTTAAAATGTGTATTTCACAAAGAATTTTCCGATAAAATTTTTAAACCCTGCATTCTCCCCTCCAACAAACCTTGCTTTTTGTGGAGTCAAAATTTTGGGCTTACCGAGTCCGAGTTCGCAAACTGTGTTGATAACTACACCACTTTGTTTGTTCTAATAGGTTCTCCTGTATATGATGGAACTTCGTATCAATCGAGAAATATAGAAATTGTATTTGTACAATCATTTCATATTCATTGTTTTAAGGCGATGGATTTATACTATCATATGCAGTTTTTCCAGTATTAATTTTTGGTCAACCATTCTTTGTTTTGGGTACTTGGGTAATCATTTCTAATGGTTTTTGGCAAAAAAATCATTCTGTTCAATTTGGATTTTGAATTTTATGCTGCATAGAAGGTAATGTCAGCTACATGTTTTGAAATGTTCTGAAACTACCTGGGTTGCCTGCTTTAACTTATCAACAATTTTGGATTGTGTTTTACCAGTGTATGAAGCATGCAAGCTTGGGAGTCATGCTCCTGTGAATATTGAAGAGCAAATGCACTCCAATTCTGGCAAATGGGCTTCATCAGGTGTCGTGCCTGTAGAATGTCCAGCACAGTTTCAAAAGACCGTACCCAATTTATCTATTATTGGCTCCATAAATGAGTATTTAATGACACTTGAAAAAGGTTGGGATGTCAGCAGCTTCCGCAGGTCTCTTGCAAAGGTGCTCAAAAGTCTCCCAATTGGTGCGAATTCACCGGGAATTCAAAAAGACATGGATACTGGCCCTTTCACGGTAAAAATCAAGATCCTTTGTCTATTCTTTGTGTATGCGTATGCTTGTGCACATGTGGGGGTGTTGATTTTGATCTAGCATGTAAAACTGTGACATGATTTTGAGTCTTTGCAATCTCTTTTTCAATTTCAGTTTTCTGTTTTCATTATGCTTTGCATATTAGTTTTCTTTTGTGTGTTTGTGTGTGTGTATTGATTTTGATCTAGCATTTAAAATTGTGATATGATTTTGTGCCTATGCAATCTCTTTTTCAATTTCAGTTTTCTGTTTTCCTTGTGCTTTGCATTTTAGTTTTCTTTGTGTGAGTGTGTTCATTTTGATTTAGCAGGTAAAACTGACCTGATTTTGAGTTTTTCAATCACGTTTATAATTTACATTGTAGTTCCTTTTGTGTGCATGTGTGTCTCTTTGTTGATTTTAATCTTGCATGTAAAACTCTTTAACATGATTTTGAACTTTTCCAATTACCTTTGTAATTTTAATTTCTGGTTTCCCTTTTGACTTATGCTTTATATTTTAATTTTTGGTTTCCCTTTTGACTTATGCTTATCTGTGCTTAATTTACTGTATTTGCAGTTTTGGCAGTGGGTACTTTTAATGACCTGTTTTCTTGGCTGTGTTTACTATTAAATTGGACAAGCCCTATTCAATATCCAGTTGATGAGGAATGCCTTTGAGCTCCAGTTAGATGAAGTGTTAGGCGGACTACAATCAATATGAATTTTAAGGAATTCTTTTAAATTGAGTGTTTGTCATTATTGATAAAGCCCATTTCAATGTACAACAAGCATGGGTGTGGGAAGAGCGTGAGTATGTGAGTTGACAGTGAGGGGCATTTTTTTCGAGATTCAAGTTTATTGAAAGGTGTTAAAATTAGGATTTGCAGAATCCTATAGACATGCAAAACATATACAAACTGAGAATCATCCTAATCTATAAATATAGAGTTAATAATACCAAAATGAGAATCTAGATTTTCTTGGTTCTTGTTATTCTTTTTTGAGTTTCAGTCTGGGATGTGTTGTGAGTCAACTAGGATCTGTCTGATAATTTGTTCTGTATTCATAATGGTTTTTCTCTTTGACCTATTCTTGGTCATTTGTGGTATTTTCTTTCTTCCTTAAGTTCTTTGCCATACGGATGGCCATTTCTATGGCTCATTTGTTTTAACATAGCTCATTTGCTTTTAGTTTCTGTGACTCGTGTGCCTCTTCATTCCTTTCAGGTGCTTTATGTAATATGCCCCTTTGCCGAACCAGGTCCAATGCTTCAGACAATAGTTGAGGCTTGCAGCTGCCTTGGAGCCATTGTTAGCCATCCTGACAAAGAGAGAAGATCGTTAACCTACGGTCATGTTGGAAAATCTCTGCACTGTGCCACTACACTAGATGAATCATTGAATTTAAATGTTCCCACTCTATTTGGGTTCAGTGTTCCAAAACTTGTTTTGCAAGTCCTTACAGCAGAAACAATCCTCAAAGCTACCCGTCCTCCAGTGAGTGAATTAGTCACTCTTAAAGAAATTGCTTTTACTGTGTATAATAAGGCTCGACGGGTTCCACGCCATGCACCTGTCTGTGACACATTGCAAGTGGCTACACCATCGCTCAGGGCTCGACCAGGTGCTGTGCACATGAGCTCATCTGTTACAGGATTCTGGAAGGATTGTGGCATTAACCGTGCTACAGGAGGAGCATCATCATTATCAAGAGACAGTACACTCGATACAGCAAGCTTACGACCAGGTGCTTGGGATAGCTCCTGGCAAACAAGGCATGGCGAGTCAACTACATGTGATTTGAGTGGGTCTGGAGATTCTAGTTTCCAGGATGATGTGTGCTACTTGTTTGAACCTCTATTTATATTGGCAGAACCCGGTTCCTTGAGTCAAGGTGTTTCTCTTCATATGACTGGCACTGCTACCCCAGATTCATTGAGAACTTTGTCTGATGATGCCAGTTGTAGTACACAGCCTTCAACGTCTAGTGTGCTGGGAGATATTGGGTCAAGTATTGTCATAGATGGATCAGAATCTGACTGTTTACGGGCTGGGAACCAGAGAGCACCAAGTCTCCATTGTTGTTATGGATGGACTGAAGATTGGCAGTGGCTTATTTGTGTCTGGACAGATGCTCGTGGTGAACTGCTCGATGTCCATATATTTCCATTTGGTGGCATTGGCAGTAGGCAGGATACAAAGGGCCTTGAAAGTCTTTTTATTCAAGTTCTGCAAAAAGGATGCCAATTACTGTCTCTTGCTCCTGATGTTGGAGGTGGCAGACCAAGGAGTCTTGTAATCGCACGCATTGGATGTTTCTATGAACTTGAGTGCCAAGGTGCATTACTTTTTCTTTCCCTGTATCCTATATAGTGCTGTTCATTCAACTTTCAAGACAGTTTTCTTGCAGTTTTCTTGTCTTTTTAAGACTTATCTCATTGTAGTTTTGATCAATGCAGAATGGCAAAAGGCAATTTCAGCAGTAGGGGGAGATGAAATGAAAAAATGGCCTGTGCAACTGCGTCGGTTTGGCCCTGATGGCACATCTGCAAGTAGTGGTGGCAGCACCATTCAGCCACAGGAAATCAATATGATCCATGACAGGACTTTGCCACCTTCACCAAGTACATCATCCTCTATTTATGGCTCACATTCAAAGACATCTAATTTCATTAAAGGGAATGTTGGGCAACCCAACACAAGAAAACAGGGTATTTCTGGACATTCACAAGAATCCTCAAAGGGTATTTTTCAGTGGGTGCAAAATATTAGTCTGGTGGGATTGTGCATAGACCACTCTCTCCAACTACTTGCCCAGGTTGAGGCGACTTCATTAGGTATTCTTTCTTTGTGTGCAGTTTTCCCCTCAAATTTGTGAAGGTTTTCAAATAATTTTAAAAATGGTATGACATAAGCAGGTGTGAAAGTAATCTGTAGTTCTTATTAAATAAAGCAAATGCTTTTACCTATAATTATAAACTAAATTCTATTAAATGCCCTTGGTTCTTGGCAAAGTTAAGCATATGTTTCTTAAATATTATTTATTCATTTTTGCATCTGCTGAATATGTATGTATGACTGAAGAAATTTTATATCTAAATGTACCTTAAATGGAGTTTCTGATTTCTCACAGGTGGAAACCAAGGTGCTTCTTCGGGAATATCAGGCTCTACTGATGGGTTAAATCCAGTAAACTTACATGTATCAACAACTGTGTCAAACTTGTTTGTTCCTTCCCACAGTCTTCGATTTTTTCCTCCGATGCCCTTACAACTGCCAACATGTCTTACATCGGAGTCTCCACCACTGGTGCACTTATTGCATAGCAAAGGTTTTGCCTTCCCTTTTGCCACTGGCTTTGTAGTATCCAAAGCAACTCCATCTATCAGGAAAGATTCCATGCAGCGTTTCACCAAAGAGGAATGGCCATCTACCCTTATGGTAAACTTGGTTGATTATTATGGAGGAACAAATACCATTCCAACTAGTCAGCAAGTACCTATAACTGCTGAAGCTATTGGAAAAAGTAAGCAAAGTAGAATAACAGTTAGAGAAGCCAAAGACTATCAAGTTGAAGCTCATTTGGCATTGGAGTGTGTGGCAGCAGAACTACATGCACTTTCATGGTTATCAGTAAGTCCTGCATTCTTAGACCGGCGAACTGCTTTACCATTACATTGTGATATGGTGCAGCGATTGCGAAGACTCATCCATTATGCTTCTAAGGAATTTGGACTTTCAGGAATGCAAGAAAGAATGCAGTCCATCTAGTGATTGGGCATCCTTAACGCAGTAGAACTTTCAAAGTTATAAGCTGATGCCTTTCTGTTGCATTCTGTGTTGATTTTTAACAATTCAACAGTAGAATTGAAACAGAATTTGTTGTGAAGTTCACAGAAGAAATTCTTTAGATCTGTAACAGCTTCAAATGTCTAGAGAATGCAAGTGTATTGTGTATAGTATATAACTTAACTCCAACAACTTTACCTGATTGTACACATGATCAGATAATGTTATTATTTGTTGAGTTTATGTATTGGAGGGTCTGTACCGAGTTTTATGTAATAAGCATAAGTGAATTGCACTCGAGTTCTAGGGTACAGTTCTCTCCAAACAGAGTCAAATTTTTCTCTACTAATTTGTATCAACTTAGTAATCCCTCAAATAACCCAAATTGTAATTGTAAATGTGGCCAACGCCCTTTCTCATAAAACTCTAAAAATTATGGTTCTTAAATTTTTTCAAAGGCCAGTTGTACTTCAAAAGTTGATGGGATTTGGAACCATAATATTTTTAAATCGAGAGGAACTATTTTTGCATTACTGAAAAAGCAAGAAAAGCTATATCTAATGTTGCTGATGGCATTTAATTTCTGAAACTATTGGATGAATCTCCATCTTAATCATCCATCTTGATTGTCATTTGGCAATGCATGGAAATGTACAGAACTTGTTAGTTGGTTTACCTGCAAATGCCTTCGCTCTATTAATAATCTCAACTGAATATAGTATCTCATTAGCAAATATTTATAATGTCAAGGGTGTGTGGACTCACTCAGTTTGTTGTTGATCTAAGAAATTAATATTATTCTAGGTATGTTGTGTACTATGAAGCTATAACGAATAGAGCATTCCACACAACAATAATGAAACTATGAAAGAACAAAGCATTCCACACAGTTGCACAAGTGAACACCAAATTTATATAGAAAGCTCAATGAGGGGAAAACCACAGTGAGAAACCTTACAATATAGAGCAATTTACACAACTTGTTTTAGCGTTGCAACCCAAGGAAGCAATTACTCTCAGAAATAATGGTTTTATGACTACCAAAAACAGTTCTCCACTCCCTGATTAACATAACAATTAGAGGAGGCTACAACCTCACAATGATATGAAAAATAGAAAGATGTCCACTGCAACATGATTATACCATTAGTAACCTTTAGTATGTTGCTTTCGGAATACTTCAGGCACTTAAGAGTGCAGATACCTTCAACTCACAACCTCCGGTGATCATTATCATTTAGCTAGCACACTTCCACTACTTGCACACTATTCCAAATAATTTGATCACCCTCTTATATCCTTTGCATGCTCAAACAATCAAGTCCAAGCCGTCCACAATGAAACATGGACATTAAACATGCAACAACCACAAAGGTTGGCACTAAAGACTTACACAGTGGAAGGAAAATGTAAGTAGACCAAGCCAAGGGATGAACAAGACCCAAAACTCATTGACATACTTCTCCAAGTTGGTGCAAACTGCAAAGCAATGCTGCAAGCAAACCAAGTCAGTCAAACAACCACTATCCTCTCAAACATCTAATTCAATTATTGAAGAATACTAGTATGGTTCAGAAACATCATGCAGACCACAGAGGAACATCTTATGAATGTTAGCATTATACCAACACCATCCATACATGCAATTGGGTCCAATTAAGATGGCTAAACCAACTCAACATGAGAAACTTAGCTCCATATCCAATAAGTCAACCAATTTTGAGATATAGCAATTAGAATCGTACTTGCGGTGCTGCTGAACATCTGAACATGGAGGGAAAAAAGATACAGACAACATAAGCATATTCACCAAATCGCAAGAGCTAAGATTGAAATGCGGAGCATTCTCATTTCTCCCAAAAACCCACAACATTGTAAGAAACACTTTCCGATACTCTATCATCACTAACTTTTATTGCAGAATTAAACAAGACACGAAACTTCAGATTTAACATCTTCTAAACTTTGTGAACACAACTTCCAATCCACATAAGAATATCTGCAAGAATAAAGAAATGCAAAGCAAATCCCTAGGCCAAAGTCATTATCGCTGTCACAACAAAGCAACATCAGTCTAGAACATATGTTCAACAATCATTTTGACATCCAACCAAGAACATTAGCCATCCAAACATAGGTTGATGCCATCTGCAATAGTGTTCAACTACACTTTTTCAACCATAGAACTTTGTTCTACGTCTTCAACAATCAGCTCGTTCATGTTACAATTAGCTCCATATGTCTTCACAATCAGCTTCACATATTTTCAACAACTAACTTCATATGTATTCAATAGTCAGCTCAATGTGATTAGCATCCATATGTCTTCAACAATCAACTCCATATAATTAGTACCCATATGCTTCAACAATCAACTCCATGTGATCAGTATCCATGTCTCCGACAACCAGCTTCATCTGTCTTCAACAGCCAGCTTAATATCTCTTCAACAATCAATTTCATGAGATCATCATCCATATTTCTTCAACATACTGAAACAATCTCCTAGCTTCATCTTCATCTTTATTAGTCCATTAGGTTGACAATCAAATCCATTGGTTTTGACATCAATGACAACACACCAACATGTTGCAACAATGACGATTATCCTTTCTTTACCTAGTAATGTATTGTTTAATGTTGCAATAGGGAAAACAATGAAATGATTTTGGGAAAAATTCTCTGATATGGATGAGGTGGCTTATGCATCAAAATACACAACTTGAAGATGAATTGAGGTAATGTGTCAAACCATTTAAATGGATTCAACACACTGATCAATTTCTGATCAACCAATTAATTTCTGAGAATAAACTTGGACAATGAAATCAAGACCATTTGGGGAGTTGAAGTGGCAACAATCAACATTTCGGTGTATGATGCGAAGGGAAGTATATTAAAATTTGAAGTTGTTGGAACTCTCCTTAGTAAGTATATGAAGAGGAAGAATCAAGGAACTTTAGTGGGAGACGCTTTGGTTTTCGGCAATAAGGGAGATCCCAAGAAAGAGGTAGGAACAATAATAGAAAAAGATCTAAATCTGGAGATAAAAATAAAGGTTGCCAGTTTTGTGGCAAAGAAGGCAACATAAAGAAAAATTGTTGGTCATTCAAGAAGATGCCAAATCAGTCAAAGGAAAATGAAGTAAATACTACATATGAAGATAATGGAGGTGTGTTGGTTTTTTCTACAAATGAAACAACAATTGATGCATGGGTATTGGATTCTAGTGTTTCTTTTCATGCCACTTCATCCTGGGGAGTTTTCAAAAAATGATAAAAAGATAAAATTCGTAAGGTCTATCTTGGTAACAACGAACCATGTGACATTGTTGGTAAATGAAATGTGAGGTTGAATTTAAAAAAAAATGGAAATAAGTGGTTGTTGTGGGATGTGAGACATGCTCCTCAACTCAAGAGGATGTAGCATCACTTTTGAATCGAAGGCTTGGAAGGTGACCAAAAGAGCTTTAGTAATTGCAAGAGGTAGGCAATTGGACACCTTGTATGTACTAAAGTCACACTGAAGTGGGTGCTATGATCGTGGTTGTGGACAATAGGACGAAGCTTTGGCATAAGAGCAAGAAGGTTTTTGAAATTGTACTCAAAAGTGATCAACTTCCAAGTTCAATTTTTTTTGACTTGTATCTATGAAAATGAAGGAGGATCACTTCTCTACTACTAGACATGACAAATAGCAGGGCCATTGGAGCTTGTGCACTCGATTGTCTTCGGTCTCACAAAGGTAACGTCTATTAGTGGGTCGGATTATTTTGTTACTTTTCTTGACGATTGCACTTGAAAGATTTGGGTTTATATGTTAAATATAAAGTTTGAAGTATTCCTCAAATTCAAAATTGTTGAAATATGATAGCGACGATAAGATATATATGGATGAGAATATACACTACATATATGCATATATATTAACGTATGTATATAATAGTTGTGACTATATATATATATATATATATATA
>MU225905.1:200838-218648 GCA_018584345.1 Thuja plicata | reverse complement strand
TATATATATATATATATATATATATATATATATCGATTACCATGTGTAATGATTTAATAATCATATAATAATGATCATCGAATTATCATTAGTGATAGATCGATAACCATCAATTATCATTAACGATAAATTGATGATCATCGATTTATTTCTTTACGACTGTCGACTTCATGTATACCGATTAGTATCGGTTATCATGATATTGTTATCGATTATTATCATATAACTTTGGGTTATCACCGATATTATTATTGGTCAACTATCATATATATGCAATGTGTTAACATCGATAGTATTATCAGTTGACATTAGTAATGTCACCACCGATATTACTATCGGTCGGTTATATAAATAATATCACGTTGATTTAATATCGACTGAGATTAACAATGATTCATTTTGTTATGAAGGGTCACGTCAATGATAAAACGTGACTCATTAATGAGTCACGACTTATCATTTACATGACTATATTCATATATATATGCAAAATGATAGTTGGCTGAAACATATTGAAATCGAACATAATGTATTCAACAATCTGCATACATAAAAGAAGTATCAAAATTAATATATTCATAATATATTAATAAAGTAAAAGAAATATAAAAGCTAAGATCATCATTTGAATAGAAGTTTGATTTGCATTTGCATGGTATCAGAGCCAAATTAAAGAAGACATGAGAAGCTTTCAAACTTAAGACATTTAAATATAACTTATAACACATCACATTTCCATGACAAGCGTTATCAGATTTGAGGATAGGCTTGAAGGAGGAAATAACTTTTCATCATGGAAATTCAGAATACTAATGATACTAAAAGAAAATAAGGTTGAGTCATTCATAATAGAAGACAAATCAAAACCGGAGAATGATCCAGACAAAACTACATGGATTGAAGGAAATGATAAGGCCATGAAAATCATAATCAATGGAGTCAGAGACCATATTGTACCACTCTTCACAAAATATGATACAACATATCACATGTTTAAAACAGTTGTAAAAACTTATGAAATAAGTAGTGCTAGCAAGACCTTAACTCTAAAGAGAGAGATTAACCATATAAGTATGAACAAAAATGAGTCAATCAACTCATACTTTATGAGAATCTTAGCTCTAAGAGATCAACTGGGTACAAGATAGAATGTTAGGAATTATCATTAATTGCCTTAGATGGTTTACTTGACACCTGGGAGACATTTGTTTCTGACATCAGTGCTAGGTCTAAATTTCCAAAATTTGTCTGGCTAAGATCAGATTGTCTCAAAGAAGAATCAAGACTAGCAAAGAAAGGACTCAAGAAGAAAACTATTGATGAAGATCTTCATGTATTAAATGTAAATTCCCACAAGAAAGAAAAGAAGAAACATTTCAAGAAAATGAAAAACAATCATGGGAATAGTAGATCCAAGAAAGATATGTCAAAGGTATAATTTTTCAGATGTGATCAGTATGGACACTATCTAGTAATTTCCCATACAGAAAGCATCAAGCATCATTTGCGAAGGTAAAGAAGACTAAGGAAGAGCATGAATCTGAGAAGTTTGTATTCTATTTTGCACTTTCAAATCAAGTCTCTAATAAAAGTACATGGGTCATAGACAGTGATTCCTCAAGATATGTTACTGGATTTAGAGAACTATTAGATTCCATGGTAGAAGAAATTGACAAGGAAGTAACTATTGGAGATGACTGCACATCCAGTAAGAGGTGTTGGAACTTGCACCATCAAATTGAAGTCAAGAATCTCTATTCAACTCACTGGTGTATTGTTTGTTCCAGGAATCAAAAGAAATTTAGTCTCCATATCTGCACTTGAAGATAATGGATACAGGGTAACCTTCATGGAAGGTAAAATATTGGCATGGCCAAAGAACTCTACTATTAAGAAAGCACAAACCACAGGGAAGAGACAAGGTTGTTTGTACGAGCTATGTACAAAAGCCAATCTCGCCCTTATCCATGAAATTGCAGACTCTAATGAAATATGACATAGAAGATTAGGTCATCTAAATTTTAGAGCCCTATCTTCCATGCAAAAATTAGTCACAAGATTACCAAAACTTAAACAATACCACTCTGGGGCATGCAAGGGACATTCCTTAGGTAAAAACACTAAGGGATCATTTCAGAATAGTTCTAGCAAAACAAATAATGTATTAGAGTTAATTCATTCAGATTTATGTGGGCCCATGTTCGTCCCTTCATTAGGAGGGTTTCTATGTTATATAATCTTTGTTGATGATTTCTCCCGGAAGACCTGGATCTATTTTCTCAAATGTAAAGAATCTGAGGAGATCCTTAAAAGATTTAAGGAATTCAAGTCCCTTACTGAAAACTCCTTTGGAAGGAAAATAAAAACATTAAGGACAGACAACGGGAGAGATTATACATCAGATATGTATAAAGAATTTTGTAAAGATGTTGGGATTAAGAGAGAGTTCACTGACCCTTACAATCCACAAAAAAATGGGTTTGCTAAAAGGAAAAATAGAATCATTGTAGAAGCTACCAAGGCAATGCTTCTTGATCAAAACTTAGAAACTTCTCTTTGGGCATAAGCCTCTAATACTGCAATATACATACAAAATAGATGTCCACACTCTCATATTGATGATAAAACTCCTGAAGAGGTTTTTTCACTGGTACAAAACCTAACATCAGTCACTTAAGGATATTCGATTGTCTTGTATACATACATGTGCCCAAAGAGAAAAGAACAAAACTAGAATCTTCTAGAAGAAAGGGTATTTTTGTAGGTTACAGTGAAACCTCAAAAGCTTACCGAGTATATGTGCCTGGTCAGAAACAAATTGAACTAAGCATAGATGTAATTTTTGAAGAGGATATAGCATTCACAAACGCTAGAAACTCCATTGAGCCACAAATCCAAACTTCTCCCTTAGAACCATAAGAGGAAATTGTTCCTGAGATTTAGAGGGAGTATTCTGAAGAATAAGAAAATCAAGAACCAAGCACATCCTTGAAAAATCCTAAGAAGAGACCACTCTGGGAAACTAAGATAATGAAAGAAGCAAAGTCCTATGGAGCTCCTTCAGGAAATTTTAGAGAAAGTAAAAGACCCACAAGATTATCTAGTTACATAGCCCTAATGAGTGAGCTCTCAAAGTCAAAACCTGCAAATGTTTCAGAAGCTCTTCATCAACAAGTATGGAAAGATGCCATGACAGAGGAGTATCAGTCCATCCTAAAGAATGATGTATGGGAAATTATATCTAGACCTAAAGAGAAATCAGTGGTTCAAGATCAAGCATGTTGCATACAACAATATAGACAAGTGCAAGGCAAGGTTCGTAGCTAGAGGTTTCTCACAAAAAGAAGAAATTGACTATGAAGAAACTTTTTCTCTAGTTGCTCGATATACTTTAGTGAGAACTGTTCTAGCCATTGCAGCTGCCAAAGGATGGAAAGTATATTAGATGGATGTTAAAACCACATTCTTAAATGGAAATATTGAAGAAGAGGTCTACTTAGAGCAACCTGAAGGATTTGAGATCCATAATTCAAGAACACGTGTGTAAATTAAAGAAAGTCCTTTACGGACTTAAGCAGGCTCCCAGAGCCTGGTATTAGAGAATTGATAGTTACCTCATGAGATTAGGATTATCCAAAATGATGTAGACCCAAATCTCTACTTCAAGCAAAACAAAGGTGATATGTTAATATTAATATTATATGTTGACGATCTATTGATTGCAGGAGAAGATCACCTCATTGATCAGTGCAAGAAGGAACTAGCCTTAGAATTTCACATGAAGGACTTAGGACTATTGCATTACTTCCTTGGCTTATAAGTCTGGCATAAATCAGATTACATTATTCTAAATCAAGGAAAGTACACCATTGTCGATATATTGAAGAGATTTGGTATGATGAACTGCAGACTGATGTCATCACCCATGGAGACAAATCTTCAAAAGCTAAAGGAAGCAACAACAGATTCTTAGTCAACTGATCCCACCCTCTAGAGACAGATTATTGGATCATTAATGTACTTGGTCAACACTAGACCAGATATCTATTATGCAGTGAATGCCTTAAGCTAATTCATGTGTGAGCCTAAGGAAATACATCTTGTGGTTGTAAAACATATAATGAGGTACCTTCAAGGTACTCTAAATTATGGACTAAAATATGAAAAGCTTGTCTTGGATCTTCATGGATTCACTGACTCAGATTGGGTTGGAAGTCTAACTGATCGAAAGAGCACCTCAGGATGTTGCTTCAGCTTAGGATCAACTATGATATCATGGATTAGTAGAAAACAATCTTCAGTGGCACAAAGCTCTACAGAGGCCGAATATATCACAACATCAATGGCTGCTAGAGAAGCAATATGGCTCAAAAAACTAATTGTAGGATTATTTTGCGAACCACTAAAACCTACTATCATCCATTGTGATAACCAGAGTTGCATCAAGTTATCAGTGAATCCAGTATTTCATGATAGATCTAAGCATATAGAGATTCCTTACCATTATGTAAGAGACATGGTAGAGAGGAATGTGAACCAAATGCAATATATCAGTACAGGAGATCAAACATTAGATATCCTCACCAAACCTCTCCCTAAGGTGAAAGTTGATCACTTCAGGAAAAATCTTGGTATGGTTAAAATATAAAATGTTGATTTGTATTAATATAATAAAGATGTTTTATGTGTAAACTTATTTTGTCATATGTGTGACTTTATGACTTTATGGGCCTACCCATCCTGTGTGGATTTCTAAAAGGTGATGAATTTTTAGTTAATAAACACTTGTATTTAACATTATAAGGTGGCAATCTTGTAATGTCGATTTCATGTTGATTCATGGACGTGTCATGATTTGTTATGGTAGACATTATGAGATGAATGTCAGTGCACATACCATAATAGGGATATAAAAGGAGAATGTAATGTTCTCTAGCATATTATATCCTTCATATCATGAGTTAGGTGATGTGTAAAACTTGGTATCACGTGTTAGGTGATTCCTCATATCACATGCTAGGTGATATGTAAAACTTGGTATCACGTTTTAGGTGATATGTATTCTGTGTATTGCATATGATGCACATTCACAAGTAAGGTGAAATATATACACATCATTGTGAGAAATGTGATGCACTATAAAATTGATTTTATTTATTATACTATATCTTCCCTAGCTAAGAGGGAGTGTTGAAATATGATAGTGGCGATCAGATATATATGGATGAGAATATACACTACATATATGCATATATATTAACGTATGTATATAATAGTTATGACTATTATTATACACATTAATGTATATATATATATATATATATATATATATATATATATATATATATATATATCGATTACCATGTGTAATGATTTAATGATCATATAATAATGATCATCGAATTATCATTAGTGATAGATCGATAACCATCAATTATCATTAATGATAAATCGATGATCATCGATTTATTTCTTTATGATTGTCGACTTCATGTATACCGATTACTATCGGTTATCATCGATATTGTTATCGATGACTATCATATAACTTTGGGCTATCACCGATATTATTATCGGTTAACTATCATATATGCAATGTGTTAACACCGATAGTATTATCGGTTGACATTAGTAATGTCACCACCGAGATTACTATCAGTCGGTTATATAAACAATATCACGTCGATTTAATATCGACTAAGATTAACAGTGATTCATTTTGTTATGAAGGGTCACCTCAATGATAAGACGTAGATCAAACCAAACAATCTTGGAGAAAGGTCACAATATGCTCTCTAATGTAAGATCAAGCAAAGAGTTTTGGGTAGAGGCCATCAATACAATGGTGTACATGATTTACTAGGGTCCATCCTCTTAAATTGGACTTTAAGAATTCATAGTAGAAATGGTTGGGAACAAGACTTTCTTACAACCACATATAGGTTTTTGGTTGTGAGGTATTTGTTCAAGTAAAAAAGATGCATTTTTGTTGGATATAGACAAGAGCAATATGGCTAATGGTTGTGAGATCATGCTAAATAGATAATTAGAAGCCAGGGTGCAATATTTATGAGGAATAATGCCTAGCTTGCAAGAATAGGGAACACACGTATAATAATGTATCATTAGCTAATATTACAAATGACAATGATTATTAAAAAGAAGAACAATAAAATTTACAGTCGTTGGGGACTTTTAATTCCATTTCAACATTGCCACAAAACTTAACACAATGCCCCCTACAACTTCTTCATCCTTTATGCATGGAATATTTAAAGTGCAATGTGAAGTCAGAGTTTTGCATCCCATTTAGTCTCCTTCATAACACGCCGTCATGGGTGATATTGTCCCACACAACCCCCACCAACTGTAAGTTTGTGGCAACTTACAAAGGAGTTGCTAATTTACACTTACAACCTTTGAATGACTCAAGTTTTTTGTTCTGCCCATTTATGGGCTTTCAAGGGATAATCATATCAATGATGTGAGGACAAGGGTCAAATGGAAAAAAAAATTGGATAGAGGGTGGATCAAAATTAATTTTGATGGTGCGTGGAACGTAGGACCCTTTGACGCTTGATTTGTGAAATGAGACATGGAAGATAATATCTTAGGGTTGGTTATGAGAAAATTTGAGGATAGAACTAATAATGATGCAAAAGCAAGGGCAACCTTATTGGTGGTCGAACTTGGTCAACAAATTGATCTTGTTGAGAAGCAACACTTGGAAGGAGATTCAGAGATCATTATTAATGCTATTTTGGAGGGCAAAGTTCATGCATGGAAGATTGAGAATACTGTGAACATCATATGGGAGAAGTTGGATCAGTTTAAAAATTTCAAAATTACACGTATTCTTCAGGAGGGAAATCACATAGCATATAAACTTTAAAAATGGGTAGTCTCTTTCCCTAAGGTAGGGGGATATTTCAAAGATCCAAGGGGTTTAAACTTATTGAAGTAATCAATTGTTTACCACCAAGTTTTAATATCTTTTTTAAAAACTTTAAATTTAAATTTCTAATGTGATACCTAGTCACCGATTTGAACTTGCCATTTTAACAATGTACGAGACATGTGTGGGTGGGTGGTAATTATGTTTTTGAAAGGGCCAAAGTCTCATCCGATGAAGTAGTAATTGAAATGATGTTGGCATTGTTCAAGGGCACTGGCTAGGGGGCAAGAAACTTACACGGGGCCCCACTAGCCATTCCTAATATTTTCGCATGTATGCACATTTACATGTCTTATTGTACATCGTCCAACCTTTCTTGTCAGTAGCAGTCAGTACATTTTTTAAATATTAAAACCTGACAGTAAAAAGTGTCGGCTAGCATATGCCATCATAAAATCTTTGGTAGCGCATAAAGTTTTTTAAACTTATCAATATATATATTCTATTATTTAATAATTCTAATATAATATAAATTTATTAAATCTTCATATTACTATTTGAATATATTATAATATATTTAATTTATATTTTATGATTTGATAATATGATTTTATATATATATATATATATATATATATATATATATGTTATTTTTTTAATTATATGTATATGTTGAATTCACATGATTATATAATATAAAATATAAATTCTCTCAAGTATTCAGTTATTATTTTTTGATCGGTAAAAGGCCTAGGCCAAAATTTATTAATTATCCAACAAAAATTACATCCCCATTCAGTATGGGCGCTGGTAGGAAAGAATGGGGTCAAGAAAACCTCCAGCCTTGCCTAGGACCTTGGTCCAAAAGATATATAGAAGAAAGAAAGGGCATTTCCTTTTATTTTATTTTATTTCAGGAGGATGCCCTTATATACAAATTTGACTTCCCTTTTTAGGGGCTGAAATTATTGATTTCATTATATTTCCTTCTAGTTGATGTCATTTTGGCGTATGACATGCTCTCTTCATATCAAATTTTTTGATATGTAGATGAGGCTTCCCTTTCGTGAGTCCTGTATATATCCATTTCTTGCATCACCTCAAACCTTTGCTAAGATCATTGTCATTTTATGCCTCATAATTTAATTGTACAAATACATATGTATCCAAAAATTTACACTTTCCTCCTTATCTTTTCGGTAATAATAAAGTTCCTAGCTTGTTTATTTTTAGAAAGAAATTTGTTTTTGCACAATTCTCCAAACTATATGCGTATTTACAATTTATGTTTATTGATAACAACTTGTCCTATCTACTTGCCTTGATGACTTTATTTTTGTTTTTTTGCCCATCCTTACCATGCAATGATCCTATGGTGATTCGCTCAATGCTAACTTCTGCTTGATTAAGAAAGCATGTTGATTATGATTGTAATATGGGAGAGCTGCCTTTGCGTACCTGGGTTTAGTTGTTATCACGGGGACCTTGTCTGGTGCTTTAGATAAATTTCATTATTTTTATTGATCTAACTTCCACTTGAATAAGAAGGCATGTTAATTATTATTTTGATATGGGAGATTCATCTTGCATTCCTAGGTTTTTTTATTATCACGGGGGCCTTGTCTTAATTTAATTACATTATTTTTGTTGATTTAACTTTTTAACTTTTTGGAATGGGAGAAATTATTCCTTTATGGTTTATATGAGGTGATAGTCAGTTGGCTAATTGCCCCTTGGGGTTTTTTCCATTCCTTTATTAATAAGTGTTATTGGTATCTAAACGTTAAATTCATATATATATATATATATATATATATATATATATATATATGTGAGAGTATATGAATTCATTTGTAATTATATGTATACATATCTAAGTATATATATTTGTAGCTATATATATTTATATGTATATAAATTATATATATCTAGGTTTCTTAATTGTTTACATATGTTTGTATATGTCATCGACTATATGTAGATAAGCAAGTGTGTCCATATGTCGAGGTTAGTGTACAAACATACGCTTGTGATTACATTTATTTCCCTAGGGTATGTTTATATCTGTATGTGCTTAGTACAATCATGCTTGAGTATGTTTATGTGTAAGAATATTTGTGTTTATGAACTTATGTTTGTATGTGTGTTATTATGTGTTCATATTCATATGCGTTAATCTAAGAAAGATAATCTAATTTTGACTACAACCGAAAGGGGTGCCATACTAGTCCATCTCTAATGAAATACATGGCATAACATTCTTGCAGTGGGACTCTTCAATCTAGGTCATACTACTGCACAAAGGCAAATATTCTAAATTTCATTGTCCTAGCAGAGACAAATATCTTACCTATCACAGACCATTTGAGGCTTTTGAAGGAGCTAGGGGACGTAAGCCAGTCCTTGTATCATTGATGTCAATTTTTGATGCAATGAGATTCTTTTGATGAATCCTAATCTGAAGTTGATATGCATGTTATCAACTTCAAGATTAGAGATTATCAGAAAAATCTCCATTCGAAGGTTTTCTATCTGCATATTACTATCTTGCCGCCTCTGTCCATTGAAGTGCCACTGCCACAGTTTCCCAAAGTTAGTAACTACAAACCTGGATGTGAGAGGCGTTGTAGTATAGCGGTTTTAAATAGAGTATCATGCATGTGCTATAATTAGTTAATATGCAGAAGGTTGTTCCTAGAATATCTTGATGCCTGGTACTTGCAGAAGTGTGTTAATGCATGACTCAGATGTGCCTGCACTTCCATTCATTACTGACAATGCATAAGAATATATTCTATCTTGCTTATACCATCTTTATTCTATTGTGCATTGGTTATGAGGGAATAGGCCACTTTCTATTTCCATTTTCATAATCTATAATTATTCTACTAAGATGATAGATTCCTTCATATTCTAGCGAGAATGCATTTTAATATTTTTGGAGAATGTTACAAACCAAAATGCATTGCTATTTATTCTTCCATTTGTCACTATCTAAGTTTGCATTAGTTTGATTATAACTGATATGGGATTTTGCCCAGGCATATAAGTTCTTAGCTGTAAGGGCTAATTAAGATATTTAAAACTTCATTATGGTGTGTGTTGAGGTTTTTCTTAAACATTTAGGTATTGAGATGCTTGCAGAGACACCTCATATAGGCTTTTTTATTTAAATTAACCCAGAGAAGGAATGTTTGTTTGATTTTCTTTTTAGTTAAAAACATTTCAAAGAACTATATCTCTTAATTGTAAAAAGTAAGTACGCCTGGAATGAACCTGATACCCTGGCCTATAGCCTTGCTAATTTGATTTGTTCAAAGTATGTAATAGTATAAATAGAAGAAAAATTTACATGAAGGTACAGGGGATAGATTTAAATCCTCGTTTGAGTTCTGGATCCTTTTGACTCATAAATTCTTTGTTTCTTTTTCCTTTTGTGACCTCCTTCTGCTAGCCACAGTTCCACTAGGTTCTCTGAGTCCGAGTCACTGAAATAGTCCATGTCAGTATCCCCAACCTCATCAGTGTGCCCGTACTTGTAGAACCAATTCTCCATGAGCGGTTTGTTAATGTGCATGTATGTCATTAAGAAATATATGTTCTGCTTTATAATAGGTGTTCTTTCATTGGCGGCAATTGGGTCAATGAATGACACAATTGGATTAGTAGGCACTGATCTTCCATTGATTGAGACTATGTCAATGTATCCTGGGCTAGGTATCGTTAAGTTCTCTTTAACATTTTGAAAACTCTTATCCAGGTTGCCAATAAATCTTCTTTTAAAGATTCTGAAACATAGCCTCCTTGCATCATGTTTCTCTATACCCCAATATAGCGTTGTAGCAACAAACATGGATGTAATATTTGTATACACCCGATATCTGTCATCATTTGTAGTAAATTCTTGACCAAGGATTCTATGGACAACTCTAATAATGAGTGGATGGTTATCCAACATAACCACTTTGAGATGTTTGGTCATTACATTGCCATCAAAGGCAATCTGATTCTTATTACAAATGAGTTTGATTGGGGTAGCCATATATTTATAAGCTAAAGAGTAGTTTGCCTGAGGTTTTTTAGGAGCGAAGTTGTTTATATATATGATGTTGAGGATATTTTGATTTTCCATAATTCATTGGAATGAGGCAGTTGAATAGTTATGACTTTACACCTTCTACCAAAGTGAAAGGAGTCGAGACTTACTCCTTGATCATCCCTTAGATCGTAGCTCTGGAATGACAATAGATGTGCCTTCCAAAGTGGGTATTTGTCTCACATATCACGGTTCTTGTGCCTTTTGACCTCCCTGTTAATTAAGCCCATTTTCCTTCCACTCTTGATACCGCTTCTCAAACATCCTCATGCATCCAGGGATGACTATATGTTTGACCGAATGCCAAATACATAATTTTAATATGATAGTATAACCATTCTTAACAAATCTATCTATTTGTATTAACCAATGATATGGCAGGGAATTGGATTAATAGGTTATACATGTAAGTAGTTATAATTCTAAATCTAAATACTATCTATCTATGTGAGCTTGGTTTGCAGATTTAAGAATATGGAGTATTATATAGCTATATAATGTAATAAATTATGATTGATAATATGTCTGAATCTGGACTTAAGACTTTTTGTGTGTGTTTGCTAATCTTGTATATCTGTGTGAGTCTAGATGTGTATTATGCCTATTCGCTATATACAAATAATTTTTGATGCTTCTATTATCTGTATTGAAAGGTGTATATTTTATAAGCCTTGATGTTATGAGATTGTGATCTTTCATATATTACACTTTGAGTAATTTTGGTCTATATTGATGTACATTGAAGCTAACACTTCCTTATCTATGTCTACCTGTATATACTTGTATATCGCTTTATTTTGTTTTAGAATTTATTAGGTCGTCATTTTGGTTCTACCTATGCTCTTGGATGGTCCCTTTCTATCTCATTAATCATTCTACACCCTTATTTATTCGAAATGGGATTTCAATAAGAAATAACTCGTCAGGAAGTATTCCTCCTATCTAATGTCGAGGTTTAATGCTTTAGAAAATCAATCATGTTGTCAAAACTTATCCCTGGTTTACCAGATTAATATTTTCACCATCGGCACCTAGTTTTGCTAAGTTGTCGCTTCTTTGTTTCCTTCTCGATAGATATGCTCGAATCGTGATTCTTGAAAACGGTCCACAAGATCTAGGACTTCTTCTAGCTTTGAGTTTAAGATCCAATTTGGAGTGCTACGTTTTCTTAGCGCATCGAAAATAATTTGTGAGTCTCCTTCTATAATTAGCTTCTGAATTCCATTCTCTAAGCTAAGCTTGAGACCTTCATTTAATGCCTCAAGTTCCGCTTGGTTTTTGGAAGAGATGCCAAGTGGTTCACCTCTTTTAACCACCCATTCACCTTCTTGATTCCCGATGATACATCCTAATCCAAATTTTCCTAGGTTTCCTCTAGATGCCCCATAGAAATTTAATTTCATCCACCCATGTGGAGGATGTTTCCATTTTCAAAGGGTTCTAGCTAACTTATTGGTTTTGGAGTATCTTAGTTGAGGGTTGATTAAGCCTTTCCAATTCTTCCTCATTTCTGCGTCCCATTCTGTGAATGATCCTTCTTCTTTGTGAGTGTTCCTTAAGAGATTGTTAGTAACTTCTATGATGCTCACTTCAATTTTGTTAAGAAGGGATCCTCTCTCCATATTTGTTTCCGTAAATATCCTTCTATTTTTCTCTTTTCAGATTTCCCATACCAAGATGGAGGGAGCTATCCTCCACATCTTGTTATATACTTTGGATCCCTCATGGGGCCAATCACGCAAAAATTTCCTGAGATTATCGTTGAAAGCAGAAGCCCAGTTAAATTTGTTGCAGAGGCACTTCCAACAATAGTTAGAGAAAGGGCATTCAAATAATAAATATTTGGCCGTTTCAGATGGAGACTTACATAGGACGCATCTTGAGGAGCCTTCGAATCCTAATTTGGTAAATCTGTCAGATGTTAAGATTCTTTCTTGTAATGCGGCCCAAAGGAAAATCCCTGCCTTGGGGAGACAAGCTGCGTCCCAACATAATTTGAGGGGTATATCAACTTTATTCCACTCTTGAGAGTTAATAATAATCTCATAACCTTTTTTGACACTATACTTCCCATCTTTGGATGCACCCCAAATTAATCTCTCCGGTCTGGCTTTGTGGTTAGTTTTCCTAAATTGTAGAAAATTTTCAAAGGAAACTCTTTCTTCTTGAGATAACGTGGTGTTTGATAAATTTTTCCATTGACATCCATACTGCGATACCTCAATATAATCCTTGACATGAGTCCCCCAACATTGGATGAGGGTATTTTTGATATTGTCTGATAGATTATCTTTATCCGGGGAAGGGAGGCCATCCCAAGAGTCTTCCCGAAGGAGAGCCTCTTGTCCATCACCAATGTGCCAAGTGAGATTTTTCACAATCAGATCTTTATTTTGCATGATAATGTTCCAAATTTTCAAGCCTTTAGGTGGATTAATCGTTCGAAAGAGGGTTAATGGAGTAGAATTATTTAGATATTTGTGATATAATATCTTAGCCCATTTGCTATTTTTTTCTTGAAACATTCTCCATACTAATTTAGTGCATAGGGCTTTGTTTTTCCATTCTAAATTTTTGAGACCTAGGCCACCAAATTATTTTGGTCGACAAATCTGGTCCCATTTAATCAGTGCAACTTTGTTTTTATTGTCAGTACCTTGCCAAAAGAAATTCTTGAATTTTTGGTTTAATTGTTTGCCAACCCCTATGGGTAGGGGTAGGCATGACATCTGAAACGTGGGGATCGCAGATAAGACAACTCTAATCATAGTAGTTATGTCGGCTTTGTTTAGATACTTCCCCTTCCAGCTGTTCAATTTTGAGTCTAGTTTGGAAGCAATGTTTCTCCAAGTTTCTCCCTCTCTTTGTCCTTTATCTAGATGAATGCCCAGGTATTTACATGGGAATTCACCTTTGCGATATCACATAATATTGCAGATATTTCTCTCAAGGTGAGGTAGTGTATTCAAGAAAAATATTTTGGATTTTTCAACATTCACTTCCTGGCTTGATGCTTTCGAGTAATTATTGATAATCTTTTTAAATTGGAGAGCCTCGGTTCTAGATGCAACACTTGGAAGGATAGTGTCATAAAAAAATTATTGGTGTGTAATATTGTCAACCTCATCAGTCACTTTGAACCCCTTGATAAGTCCTTCTAACTGAGCACATTTGATAGACCGACCAAAGGCCTCAGCCATAAGTATGAAAAGATAAGGGGAAATAGGATCCCCTTGTCTGATTCCTCTGGAGGAGTTAAAAAAACCCTCCGGAGAGCCATTTATTAATAATAAGAATTTTGGCATTGATATGTAGTTGAATATTAAATTAACCCATGGTTTAGAGAATCCAAAGGCTCTCATCGTTTTACATAAGAATCTCCAATCAACTTTGTCATAGGCTTTACGTATATCCAGTTTCATCAGCATGCATGGGTCCTTATTTATTTGTGCTGAGTGTATTAATTCCTATATTATTATGATTCCATCGTATATTGATCGGTTCGGGACAAACCCAGTCTTCTCTTCAGATATCAATTTATGGATTATCTTTTTGAGTCTATTTGCTAAAGCTTTGGACAATATCTTGTATATGGTATTACAAAGTGCGATGGCTCTATAGTCTCTAGGAGAAATCGAATCATTTTTTTTGGGATTAGAGCTAAAAAGGTGTTATTGATTTTAGTAAGGTTCCTGAGTTCCTAGTGGCTTCAATTTCTTCCCATAAGTCTTATCCTATGATGTCCCAACATTTTTGGAAGAAGAAGGCCTGAAAGCTGTCTGGGCCTGGAGATTTATCTGGGTTGAGTGAGAAAAGAGCTACTTTGATTTCTTCCATAGAAAATATTTTTTAAGGTTTGCATTGTCTTCATTCGTAAGTATTCTTGGTATTGCTTGAAGCATGTCATTCTGATCCCCAAGATCCGAAAATTCATGGTTGTTTAGAATCCGTATAGTAATTGACGAAGGTTGCAGCAATTTGGTTTGGGTTTTCTAGTTCTGAGATCGTTTCATCACGAATTTTGGTTATTCTATTAATGTTGTGCCTATTGAGAGTACTAGAGTGGAAAAATTTAGTGTTTCTATCTCCTTTTAACCAATTTTCTCTCGACTTTTGTTTCCAAAATATTTCTTCTTTAAGTAGAATATTTTCCTGTTTGTTCAATAATTCTTTTTCTTTGTTGTATTCTTCATCTCTCATTCCATTTTCTATAATTTTAATGTTTAATTCCTTTATATCTTCCTCGTTTTCTAATTTTTCTTTAAAAATGTTTTAAAGATTTCATTATTCCATTTTATTATTTTTTCTTTAACGCTTTTTTGTTTAGCCACGAAACAAAACATTCTAGATACTTCGAAAGTCTCTTCTTTCCACCATTGTTCTATTTTTTTTGTATAGCTATTATCCAGGAACCACATTTTTTCATATTTAAAGGGGCATCTAATTGGTTTCTTTTGTTCTTTGATTTCGATTTGAATGGAGTAATGATCTGAGCTGGCAAAGGGTAAAATTATTGCAGCAATGGACATATTAAGTAAAATAATATCACCTCGGAAGATAAATCTATCGAATCTCTCTGTAATATAACAAAATCCTTTCCTTCTATTGTTCCATGTGTGCAGTCCATTAGATGTTGTAATGTCCATAAGTGAATTTCTCCTTGTTCAATTTTTGAAGTCAATTGTTGCTTGTGATTCAGTTTGAATTCCTCCTATTTTTTCCCCAATGGATAGAATTGCGTTAAAATCCCCCCTAAGATGATATCAAATCTTGATTCTATGTCCATATAATTGCTTAATTCTGTCCAAACAACAACTTTTCCTACTCTGGATGTGGGCCCATAAACGTTGCTAATAATGAATTGAATATTATTCCTGAAGCTTCTGACCATACCAGTCATCCAATTGCTATTAGTCATAAGTAGGGAGAAGTTCACTTTTTTGGAATCCCAAATAATACCTAGACCTCCTAAGGCTCCCATCGATTTGGTGAATTCACATTTCCAAACTCCTAATTTATTTTTAACTTTTTCCCCTTCCTCCTTATTATGTTTTGTTTCCTGTAGTAAGTTTATTTCTGATCCAAAGAGTGTTAAATTGTGCTTAAGAGAGCGCTTCTTGTTAGGGTAATTTAAACCCCTAACATTCCATGATGTTATTTTCATGATGTTGGGGGAAGGACCTTCCCCTTACCAATGTAGAGCATATCACTAATTTTGGTTTGGTTTTCCGCCTTTCCAACAACAAATATAAGTTCCGCAAAGCTCTTTCTACCTCTTTCTTGCTAGTTCTTCCACATTGGGTTTTTCTATTCCTTTCAGGTTAGTAGTTATGCCTAAATTATCCTAATTTTTTATTGCATTAGCACTACTCCCAATGATCTCTTCATCCTCTCTTTCTTCTTCCTCATTAATTATCTCTTCCATAATTTCCCCACTAAGAAGATGGTTATAGGACCCTGGGTTTAGACCCATAATACTTGCCACATTGTCTATGATGTTTTTTTCACTGTCATAGTTCTGATTCTCTATCCAATCCTCTGGCTCTTGAATACCAAATTCATCCCAATCTTGGCTCTTGTTTAAATTAAGCTCTAGATCATCTAAGACATCAGAAGAACCCAGTTTAAGAATTGTATTTACCTCTATTGGAATTTTAATAGAATTTGAGTTCTCTGTAATATTAGTTTCCTGCCCAGATGAGAAACCCTTTGTATCTTTAAATACTTTTTTGCCATTTTCTGGGGTTTGCCAGAATTTTAGGTGATTTTTCTTGTTATAGCAAGGGGGAACACAATTGGAATCTGTCTCCTGCTGGTTTATAAATTTTTGTATAGGAACTTCGAAAGGAGAGGTAGATACAATTAGAGAATCATTTACCTCTGCTGTAGGAGTGCATACCACCCGATCCATTATCAATTCCTGATTTATATATGATTCCCTGTTCTCAACCACTTCCTCATTGTGGGGAGTATTAAAATTATCAATCTTGACAGGGATAAAATTCCCACCTGAATAGGTAGTCTGTTTGGGCCGGGGAGATGTCTAGTTAGAATCTAGACTGTGTGAAGTATTGGGGTTTTCATGGTTGAAATGGGGGTTATGTTCTAGATACTGATCTATGTTGGCAGTAAGAGTGACACCAACCTGAGGGGGGAGCTTGATAATATTGGGGACTGGAGAGGCTGGTGATGTAATAGTTACATCCAGGGTTTCCTTATGAGCTTCCTCCCAAAAAATTAGTTGGTCACTAATATCATTATGAACCGAGGTTAATGTTGGTACTCCTAAATTTGGAACAAATTTGGAGTGACCATGTAAAAATTTTCAGTTGTGCACAAGTCAGTACCCTTGAAAAATGGTGTAATAGGACTCAGTTGGAGTGATTGAAAAAGGTGTCCGGATGATTTTTATGAGATACAAATTTGGAAGAGGCTTTAATGCCTTTCATTTGACATATGCAGTGGGTCCCAGCTCCTGATTTTCAGTTCTGACATGTTTAGGCAGTAGTCATTTTGAGGGGGTCACCTAATTCTGCATGTTGCTAAGTTGTCAATTTGCTGTCCAGAGCCTACTTTGCTTCTGATTATCTTACACCCTGTTGAGTTTCATGGTTCGCCACTTTGGGAATGTTTAGCATGCATATCAGAGAGCTTATGTTTCAAACCCCATGTCATTCCGAATCTGTTTGATAAGTTTTCATACTTCCCAAAGTTGGTTGTTCATGAACTGTTTGCATTTTTGTCCTGTCTAGAAATCTAAATAGCCCAGTTTGACATGTTATAACTTTTGACCAGTTCACCCAATTGAGAAAATTCATT